>JAURVB010003094.1:0-79174 GCA_033002965.1 Piper betle | reverse complement strand
TATGCCAAGAGTTGGCTCTGCCACCACAGCGACAAAAAAAGGTCGGAGGAAGAGGAGGCGTGTGCAGATGGCATTTTGTAAATAAGTATTGACTCGATTCTACTCGAGTCAAAATAATAACTAGTTCGTAATAAATTCTAAAAAAAATCTAGAAAAATATGGAAAAATTCTATAAAATAAAACAAACACAATAACATCCAAATGACATGCTCTATAACTAATAACCCACCCGAATATCGTCAAACGCGTCCTAATTCGTTATTCGGCCTAAAACTATTCTTCGATCAAATAAAAATAACAATCAATACTGCATACCTCCATATACTTGATAACCCATTTTTTCATCATCTTTCAGGCGTTATCATCATACACTTGAGCATACATGACCCTCATTGCTCATAACTCACAGCTGGCCTCAACCCAGCTCGCGGTCCATGAAGCTGACTCGACTCGAACCGACTGGTTCACTCCCGTAAAACTCTGACTCGAGTCACGGGTTTTACAGACCAGTGGCTCCCGAAAAACCGCCGGAAAAATCGGGAATTTCTGGAATTCGCCAGAATTCACCGGATCTTCCGCGGGGCTCACCCAGTGGAGCCCGATCGAGCTTCGGACGCCGATGAGCGCCGAATTTGAGCTCCGAGACGCGCGACGGAACCCTAGCCGTCGCCGATTGCCGACTACGTGAGGTATAATTACCTCCGATTGAGTTATTTAAAATTGATTATGATTGTTAGTATAACATGCTAGAATTGAATAATTGTCATGATAAATGTATGAGTATGAGTGTAGTGATGATTGCATGATGCAATTAATTGAGAATGAATAGTGAGTGATCTAATGAGGTAGATCGAGTTGAGCATGCTAATCGAGTAATGTAACTTAGGAAAAATATAATAAAATTGGTAGGAATAGGATGAGTTAGAATTATTTTCATATTTATGATTATTGATTGTGATTGATGTTTATTGAGTTTGATGCATCATGTAGTTAGCGGGCGTTATTATTTAGTTTTGATGTATAGGTACGGAGTAGGAGCTCGCCGCCTAGGCGCGATGACACGCTTGGAGCTTCTACCAGGTCCGTTTAGGACTCGTCTTGTTTTACGCTTTTCTATTGTATGTTTATGTTATTATTTGCAGGACGGGTTAAGTGGTGTTTTATTGGATCCCACTTAACTCGGGTCATTTAACCGAATATTTTCCGGATTAATAACCCCTCGAGGATGAGATCCCTCGAGGATGATTTCGAAAACAAGATCCACCACAAGTTGCCTTCGGGCCTATTATATGAATCCCTTCCCAGGCCTATATATATAGTTTTATCGAGTTTTCAGTGAGACGAGAGATGGAGAAACCGACTGCACGTACCATGCAGAGGATGCCGTGACAGTCAAAGCGGGCTCTGGATTAGTGCCAGCGGACTGTTCCATTCCCGAGGGATCCTGACAACTCCGCGTTTGAGTTCCTCACACCCGGAGAACGTGGAGGTTTACGGGTACTGTTTAGTACAGCGCATGTCCGGACTTGTGGTTCAAAGGGTACTAAAGGCGACTGCCTGAGAGTACTCGGCCTTCGTGCTCAAGGCCAGGAGAGATATGGAGGTTCGGAGAGGGCTTAGGATAAAGTTTCATGAGAAGTACTGAAAAGAAGTGCTGAGAGTAGCACAGTACCAGCAGCAGACAGTAAGTTCGGGATGCTACCGGGTCTGCAGCCCAGTGGCTCCTCAGTAGTGCCCTTCAGAGTGTTCACGTGGAGTATGATGTTTTCTTTCAGATGAGAGTTTGCTCTCATAGCCAGTTTGTTATAGTTATTTTATTTTCCGGACCAGTAACGCTTGTTACTGACGTTTTTCTTATATATATGTAGGTGATAAGCACGAGATGGATGAGCCAGCTTGGACGGAGGAGCAATGAGGTCTTGTGCACACACATGTTAGATTTCTGAATGTTTAATATTGTATTATTATGTTATTATTTTGTGAATGACATGATTAAATGTTTGATGCATGACAATGACATGAAATGAAATGATCAGAGTAGCGCAGCAAAAGTGGGGTTAGGACCCAAAGTTCAGAGAATGATGAATATAGTAGATTAGAAGCTTGTGTGAATGCTATTGTTGCTATGCGTATATATGTTAGAATATACGATTTTGACAGGGTGGCCCCTAATTGTATTTTTAGGGGAAATTCTGTCCCTTTCGTTTTAGAATTTTTACTAATTTTGATTGTGATTGTGATGGTGTGAAATTTAATTTGCATGTCATTCATGTAGTACCATGTTAGGATTTTGCGCATTTATTCATTCATGATGGATCGTATCTTCATCTTAAGACGCCGAGATTGGATCCGCATGAGTTAGGTTCAGGTTAGCCGACCTAACCGGGGCCTGTAACATGCCGGTTCGGTTCACGAGCGTGAACCAGATTTGGGGTGTTACAAACTCAAAGGTGGAGTTGTCCGGATCCTTCGGGAACGAAGTGGGTTCTCCCCAGCTCCAGAGCCCGCTCTTCTGGGCACACGCCCTATCTGAAGACGTGGCCGCAAGTAACCCTCATTCCATCTCTCACTGAAAACGCGAAAACTATACATATATAGGCCTGGGTTGGGATTTATACAATAGGCCCGAAGGCAACTTGAGCTGGATCTGAAGTTCGAAAACAAACTCGAGGGATCTCATCCTCGAGGGTTATTAATCCGAAAAAAACTGTTGGCTAAATGGCCCGAGTTAAGTGGGATCCGATTAAAATCCACTTAACTCGTCCTGCACATGATAAATCAAATACACAATGGAGTAGCGTAAAACAGAGAACGAGTCCTAAACGGACCTGGTAGAAGCTCCAAATGGGTCCACGCGCCTAGGCGGCGAGCTCCTACACCGTACCTACACAATCAAGCTAAAAACTAACGCCCGCATGATGAATCACACATCCTATAGCATGCACACACAATCAACACAATCACGCATCAATCAACACACATCAACCTATATCAATTCTAGCAAGCCTACTTAGGCTAATTTGCATTAGATCATGATCATTTCCTAGTTACCCTAATTTATTTCTTAGCCTCCATTTTTAACACCACTCAATCAAGCAAATTTCATATTTTATCCTTAATCAAATCTACATTTATATATATTATTATAACATACAATTCACCAATCCTAGCATGCAATTCTAATAATCAATACTTTCAAATAATTAAATTAAAATAAATTATACCTCGCGTCGTCGAAAATCGGCGACAGCTAGGGTTTCCGTTTCGTGGCTCGAAACTCAAATTCGGCACCTCGCGGCGTCCGATGTCCAATCAGATTGGACCAGGTGTGTTCGGCGGATGATCCGGCGAATTTCCCACGAATCCAATTTTCTGGCGGTTTTCCGGCGAGATTCCGGCGGTTTTCCGGCAACGATTCGGGACTGGGCAATCAGAGGGTCTATCGGCACCAGCTCGACGAGCTTGGTCCGATGGCGGTGTCAAACAAGGTAGCCGAGGCGGCGATGGCCGTCGGCGGCGGCGTTGAAAACGGGCGGCGGCGGCGGTGTGCTCCGATCGGGGCTCCGGCCGGCCTCGACGGCGGTCGGGAGGATGGGGGAAACGTCGGCAACGGCGAGGGGGTGGTCGTCGGGGTCACAGCGGCGGCGGAGCGGCCCAGACGGTGGCAAATCGCCGAGGGAGCCCGTCGCGGCTCGTGGGGCGATTCCGGCGTCGTGGCGGCGAGGCGGTGGCCGGGGTGGGTCGTGGCGGGACGACGGGGCGGGGCGGCGTCGATTGGCGGCAGCACGACGTCGGCGGCGGCGATGCAGAACGAGGGGCTGCGGCGGCTAGGGTTTTGGAAGGGAAGGTGTCGGGGAAGATGAAGGGGCGTGCGATGGCATTTTTGTAAATTAAACTTGACTCGACTCCGACTCGAGTCAATAATAATAACTATCTCCTAATAAATCCTAAAAAATATCCAAAAATTTTGGGAAAAATCCCGTAAAATCAAACAAACACAGCAACATCCAAATGATATGTTCTATAACTAATAACCCACCCAAACTCACCTATATCGCGTCCTAATTCGTCATTCGGCCCTAAAAATATTCTACGATCAAATAAAAATAACAATCAATACTGCATACCTCCATATACTTGATAACCCATTTTTCATCATCTTTTTGACGTTATCATCGTATACTTGAGCATACATGACTCTCATCGCTCATAACTCACAGTTGGCCTCAACTCAGCTCGCGGTCCATGAAGCTGACTCGACTCGAACCGACAGTTGAACCGACTGGTTCACTCCCGTAAAACTCTAACTCGAGTCACAGGTTTTACATATTTAGCCTCTATAACATGCTCATATGGCCATCTGAGCCTCATACTCATATTCTAAAAATTAGTCTGGCTTGAGCTCGTTTGAATCGACTCGATACTGACTTGAACCAGAAAAACTACAATAAAACTCTAACCTAAAATTGGGGTTTTTCACTACAGCTGTGGTGCAACGCTGGGTTTGAGGCTCCGGCGACGACGTGCTTTCTTGTTGGCAACTCTTGGTTGGGGTCTGTTGGCAGTGCTGAGGAAAGCCCGATGGAAGTAATTACGTGGCCAGCGGTAGCCTGGGTTGGCCAAACTCTGGCTTCAAACTTGACGACGCGTTTCTGATTTTTGATCCTCTCTTCTCCGGGGGTAGTTTGTTGACAATTTCCTAGCTGCCATGGGCTTCTTCAATGGTGGATACTGACTAGGATCCATAGGCAGCAATGATGGGAGTCTATTGGAGGTGTCAGTGTGGACAAAGGTGGTCCAGATTGGTTGGGCAGAGGCCGGCAAGATAGCCACTTCTATTTACTTTTCAGCTTTGCTGCTCCTACAGGAGTTTTCTGTGCTATTTTCTAGCGAGGGTGGTTGTCAGTGGAGGTGGAACTTGGCAAGGTTGTATCGAGGGCACTCCAAACTTCATGCCTATCGTCGTGGGGGTTGCCAGAGATTGTCTCTGGCGAGGGGCTCCTCCCCTTTCTTCACTTCTTCTCTACTTCTTTTCTCCTCTCTTTTTCTTTGTGCAAGCCCCTCTTTTCTTTCACTACTCGTGTATTTATCGATACTTAGGGAAGGTTCTCAGTTCCATAACTTTAGGCTTCAAATCATACTATCGCTTCCTTGTCCTAAGCTTTTCCTTCCATAGAAGAGGAACGGTGTTGATGAAACCTTTTGGAGAATAATTGCTTAGACTGGTTTGGACGTGGTTGGTTATGTTCATGTTTATGCCCGCTCAATTGAATGAGTCTAAATTTGGAGCACTTACTGTATACAAAAAATCATCTTTATTGGTTTGTTTAAAGACACCTGGCACAATCCAGAGGGGTATAAACAAGCCAAGCTGGCTCACGAGCATTTTACGTTCGGCTCGGTTTGGCTTGAATTTGTGCTTGTTAATTTTGTACTCGAAAAATATTCTGCTCGAAATGAATAACTCGTTGAACAACGAACAGAGCTTGAGCTAAGGAGTGTTTGGTTCGGCTTGGCTTGAAACTCGAGCTTGATGTGTTTAAACTTGAAAAAATTATCGGCTCGACTTAGTTGGTCAATACTATTGAGGTCACATTGAACCTATATAGTGTTGGAAAGAAAATTTTGATCATATATAAGTCAAGCATGAGCCAAGAACAAACATTCACTCGGCTTGAGCTCGGCTAAAAAATATAGCGAGTCAAACCCAAACACTATAAATTTTAGAAAAGTTCGGCTCGACTCATAATACATCAAAGCTCGTCAAACTTTCAAACAAGGTCAAATATGTCTGCCTAAAATTATATCGAATTCAAACACAGCCCTGCTCGGCTCGTTTACACCCCTAACAATCTATTGGTAAGAGAGTAAAATAACTTATTTAAGTTGGTTATATTCCACATTCTTTTTAATTAACCAATGATGGGGATTTTTTTGTACTAGTACATGAATTTGGACTCAGATTTTTAGGTGATATGAGTATATTTGGTTCAATAAGATTGAACCATTTTTTTCTTTTCAACAGTGGGTTTTACGGTCAACAAATATATAACTACGTGTGAGAAATAATTCTTCAAGAGTAATAATATTTCTTAGAAAAGTTATTGATAGTCCTTGTAATTTGATTTAATTATTAACACCGTAAACAATAAGAAAACAATTTTAACAACTGTTATTGCTACAAAATCACTTAAATTAACAATTATTAAGTTTAATTTTGTTGTTTTCTTTTTTCTAAAAAAGCAAATTGTACATTATATATCGCTATGCTACATGGCATGAAATGAAGGCGGTCAGGTTGGTTTCAAACTAATCAACCAAATGTGCACCACAAATTCTAGTACAATTGATTTCACATCCACCACCATCTCATGATTGTCTCGTTCCACTGCTTTAGTGAGTCATGATCAATATCAAGCATGGGCATCAATTGTTACCCTATTCCCAGTGTGCGTCACATTCCAACATTATTGAGAAAAAAGGACTAATATTCACGAAGATCTCAACACCCAAATAAATAGATATAATTTCTTCTAATTTTTTTATTTATTATATAAGGAAAATAATCTAGATAAACATAGATAAGAGTTTTACGACGAATGTTGACGGTAAGACCTGATGAATAACTAAATAAACATAGATAAGAATACCCACTTATTATAGAAATAATAAAATGGTCACGAAGATATTTAACGAGTGAGTGAATTACTTAAAGCTGATTGAACCTTACATGTTAGTTGTAAGGTCTTCTAGCAGATTATTATTCATTATAAAATTCTATCCATCAAAACTATTACATAAGGATGTATGTCAACACTAACAAATAAGATATAGTTTCTTGCAAATTTTTTTATTTAATTTGAAATTCTAAAAAAACTAACATAAATATATGAGCTTATAAATATATTTTTATTTAATCTCAAATTCAACTAAGAAAAAAAAAACACATGGCATGTAACTAACTTAATAAGACTCGTGTATAATTGAGTCTTATTAATAAAGATTATTAATAAGTTACAATGACACTTAAATAGGTTGTAATTAAGAGAACAATATATGGAGACTTCTTTTAAATGGTAAAATCGCAACCTTCAAAAGAGAGAAAAAAAGGGGAAATATCATAAATAACCAAATTTCAACATTTTCTATCACAAATAACTAAAAATTTAAATTTATATCAATAAAAAGAGTTGGATTTCAAATTTTTATTTTACATATATTCAATTCAAATATTTTAAGAATATTTTACTAATAATATTTGTTTTATTGAAATGAATACCACCCTCAATCTAACTTTAAATTTTCACGAACATATTTTTTTGTGTTTTATATAATAAATGACATTTCATTTTTTTAAAAAATATTCATAATAAAAATATATTGGATAAAACAAATGTTTTAATGTTTAATAAAATGTGACAATTTCAAATTAAAATTTTGACAATCAAAAAAATTATTTTTTTATTTTTGATGACCTAAAATTTAATTTTCTTTTTAATTGTCCAAAATTCAATAAAAATATTTTTTCTGCTTTTTAGCTCATCAATAATATAGTTTTATGTTCTATTTAATATTTATCAGTTAAATTTTTATTTATATATATATAATTGGTGAAAATTATAAGTCTTATCAATTATATATATTGGTATTAGTAAAAATAAATATTATGGGTATTTTTGTCGGTATTTAAAAATAATAAAATTTGATCATAATTGATATGAAAATTTTAAAAAAATGACTATTTTTTATATAATTGTATAAAGTTAACTATTTTTTTAGAAAACATTGAAATATAACTATTTACGATATTTTTCCCCCAAAAAAAGAGTTAATATCAGAAGAATGCAGGTTGACCAAAATTCAAAATATTGATGTTACTGCCAACAGTTCTGAAAAGGAGCTGCCCTATACCCATGCTGGTGGTGCTCATAACCAGCTCAAAAAACAAGGACCAAATCGCTCTCCTTCGTGGTCCTGTTATGAATGTTCTAATTTTAGTTTTGACTTTATGTGTCACGGTTCAAATTAAGATGTATTGGATTTAAAGAACGGCGATATAGCACACCATCCTATACGGTCTTTTGTTAAAAATTTGATCTTTCATCTTCTAATCTCGACAAACTTGTTCCATGGAGTTCTCTCCTTTAATTTGAGGTCTTGGATTGGATCCGTGGTATGGGAAGGTTCTCGATCCTTGATTCTAATGCGAATAGATATAAATAAATAAATAAATAAAAATATTTCGGCATATTTGGAGAGAGGGGTGAGATTAGATCTACACTTTTAGTTCAAACTTTATAATCATGCTATACATAGTTAGATGTATTGGATAGGAGTTCAGTGAAAAGTTGGCCTTTCTTTTTCAATCTCAACGAGTGGTCAAGGACACTCTCCTTTGGTTAGAGATTTTTTATTTGATTTGTGTTATAGTCAAACTCTCAATACTTTATTTTAATGCGAGTGGATGCAAGCTATCTTCAATAAATAAATAAATAAATAGTTATCGATTGACTTGTAGAGAGGGGGGTGAGACTAAATCTACCAGGTTCCAAACCCTAATATTGATATTTGAATTGAATCCAACTTACATAAAAGTTAACCATACTCAATTCAAAGTTGAAATCACCATAGACTATGACTTGTCAAATCGGGTGAATTTGATTGGATTCGATTTAACTAAGTTTTAATATGTTTCAACCTGACCTAAGTGATTAACTTGATAGAAATTTTTTCTTTCTTTCTTACAATGTAGGAATATGTTCATATCAGCCCAACTCACATATGATTTAAATAAAAATTTTTAAAAAATTAACATTGTGTCTAATATTGAAAAAAGTAAACCATTTTGTACAAACAATTATATGATTATTTATTCGAACATACCATAGCAAAAAATATTTAGATCTGATGTAGGGATATAGGTTTAGCGTGACAATAAATATACAATCCGAAGAAATGATATTTTATAAAATCATATATTAAATATTTTAAATAATAATTTTTCATTATTTTCCCTACATTTACATTAAAATTTATATAATTAGTATTTTTATGGAATTGGGCCGAATACAAATTAGATAAAGGTTTGGTAAATTTTAATCAGATAGATATGGTAAATAAAATAAATATAATATTTGGATCCGAAATGGATGGATATATGCATTGCCATGTTTAATCCGAACTCATCACCAAATTTACATACAACATATTTGTATGGAATACACATTTTTTTAAAATAAAAAATTATGCATCTCCAAATCAACCATCTAGTTGTTAGGGGGAAAAAACCTACCATCTTGTATCTATAATCTATGTTCTTGGAAAAAAAAATTTTTTTAGATAAATAATAAATAGCAATAAATGTTTGGTATATCTGTTCACATTCCTTTTTCATTGGCGTGGTCTAATGCAAACCCACTTTCGGCCACGGCTGGACCAGTTCGAGACTGGGATTGTTCGCGTCACGCGTCTCCTCGATTACGTGGGCCGAGACCCGATTAGGACCCCGGCCACCACCCGTGGTCCCCACCCCTCATCCACCGATCCATCAATCAACACCAAATAATTGCGCACTATTCCAACCAATCCCGCCGTCGGGCCCACTGTTTTGATGACGTGTCCGTCATCCATTGGATGAGCCGGCTTCCGTATCGGGAAGCGCGCAGGGCAATAGACGTTATCAGACTCCGTCCGAATCGTACGTTATTCGGACAAATGACGTGATTAGACGGGTCTGGACCGACTCCAGGAATATCTACGTGACGTCTTCGCATGTATACTGTCCGAATCTCGGGTCGAGCTTCGCCGTATCCGTTAATCGGTTTGCAACCGTCCGATTAGTCCAGATCCCAAGGGGTGTTTGGGCCATTCACGTGTTCAAGGGTCTTGTCAATGGGTATTATTGGGTAATTGAATGGAGAGACTGAGGTTAGATTAGGGTGTGCTACTGATTATACACTCATCTTATTATGATTTATTTATGTATGAGTCATTTATTCTTTGTTTAATTAGATTATTTTTAACTAAAATTATTTTAAATGGTTGATCAAGTTTGCCGACAAAAACTTTGCGCTTCAAAAGTTTTTCTTTTCTTTTTCTATTTCTATCATTTTTTTATAATTTAATGCTCACAAAATTAATTTAAATGCTTAATATTGAAGAAAGTACGGTTGTGATGGTGTAATTTTTTCAATTAAAATATAAGATATGGTGAAAAAGATTTAATGGTCAAAGTTACGTTATTTTTTGTTTGGTTATAAGTATATAAATTATATTATCTTAAAAAATTTTAACCCAATCGAGGCACATACTTTTTGTTTATTCATTTCATACTTTTAATTATCTCACTTTTTTTAAAAAACAGTAAAAAACTTTATATTATTTATAGCTTAATATTTAAGTTCAATTGAATTTTAATTCTAATTTATAAAAAAATCAATTAAGAACACAATTTATATATATATAATATTAAATTATTAGACTATAATTCATTATTTAATAAATAATTATATATATAATTAAAATTTATTCATTATAAATTACACATGACACGATATCTTTCATAATTTATTTAAATCAAAATTTAACAATAACTTATACTAATTACAAGTATAAAAGATAAATAACAATATTTTAACTCAAATTCATCTAATAGGGGTAAATAATAATGGAATTGAGTTCAACTTAATTAGTACATTAAACATCTCTTGTCTATTTTTTTGAAAGATGTAAGATTTTTTAAAGAAAAAAGAAAAAAAGAAAAGAGGAAAAGATTGGGGGCATGAGTAATTTAATCACTTAGGCGGAAATGACTCAAACACCCACCCAACACTATGGGGCCCACGCCAAGATCTATCATATGTGCATTAAACGCGATATTCTCGGCCCGATATATTGGGTTGAATTCCGTACGTGCACAAACCTATGGTGAACCAAACCCCGAAATCCAACGGTCTAGATCACAAAACTTTCCACGCGTCGATATCGAAACCGTCCGATCTTAACCGCAGTTAAACCTGAGGGGCGAACCGCGGGCGCAGACAATAAAAACCTTATCTTCTTCCCTCGCCGCCGCCCCGCCGCGGCCCCTCGCCGGCGACTTTCTCCGGCGTGCTTCGCCGTCGACGATGGCGGCGGCGACGACCTCATCCTTCCCCGACGAGGTCCTCGAGCACGTATTCTCCTTCCTCGACTCCGACCGCGACCGCAACGTGGCGTCGCTGGTCTGCACGGCCTGGTGCCGGATCGAGCGCCGCTCCCGGCGCCGGATCTTCGTTGGTAACTGCTACGCCGTCAGCCCCGTCGCCGCCGTCCGGCGGTTCCCGGAGGTCCGGTTGGTGGCGATCAAGGGGAAGCCGCACTTCGCGGACTTCAACCTGGTGCCCAAGGACTGGGGTGGGAATGTGTACCCCTGGATCGCTGCCATGGCCGAGGCCTACCCTCACCTGGAGGAGCTCCGGCTCAAGCGCATGGTCGTCACCGACGAGAGCCTCGAGCTCCTCTCCCGAGCTTTCCGGAATTTCAAAGTGTTGGTGATGGTTTCATGTGAAGGTTTTAGCACCAACGGCCTCGCCGCCATCGCTTCGAACTGCAGGTTTCGGCTGTTCTGTATTATCATTTCCAAGTTTGAAGTCATGTTTTCTTATTGTGGGTAAAGGTGATTTTTTTAAAGCAAGGGAAAACGCATTTGATTCGGATTTCTTCGATGAATTTGTAACTATTTTATTGATCGTTGTTGTTCTTCGAATTATCTGGGTATCGATCATGGATAATTGAAGAAGAAATTCTTTTCGAATACCTAGGTATCAGTCGATGGTTGGAGGTGGAAATTTTTATGCTTTGTTGGTTATGAAGGCGCACAAACTTTAGTGGGCGTGACATTTAGTCTGCATTTTTTTGTTTAATGCAAATATGAATGATTTTTCAGGTGCCACTCTCGTCGTTTTTTACTGATTTACTGTTTGGTTGGAATCATAAAGCGTTGTCATTTGGATTGTTTGAGCACTCCCATCTCCTGTTGTGAGTTTTCTTTCAGTCACATTTTACTTGTTTGATGCTTTAAGAGTTTCGTTTTTGTCTTAGATCTTTTTCTTTTCTTTTCTTTTTGAATTGTTGGTCTCTGAGGGCCGAGGGAGTTTTCTTTCATTATTTATGAACTTTGAACCTAGTATTTGTTTTTTAAGAGACTGCCTAATGCCTATCCTGTATTTTACCTTCTTTTTCAATTATATAAGTCTTTGCAAGGATAGTTGATTTTTTTTATTTTACTCTAAATAACAGTGATGGTGGATGTAAAAACATGATGGCCTACTTTGCATGGTGGGTGGTTGAGAATCAAGATAATAATATTGTAATGCAAGAAAAAAGTATGTTGTGGCATGAGCATTTAATTTTAGACACATTTATCTTGGTACTTCAAAATAAGACTGCTTCTTTGTCTGGCGGTGCAGAAATTTGGTTGAGCTGGACTTACAGGAAAACGATGTGGAGGACCGAAGTGGGCATTGGATGAGTTGTTTTCCCGAGTCATGCACGTCGTTGGTTTCCCTCAACATTGCATGCCTTGAAGGAGAAGTTAGTTTCTCTGCTCTAGTGCGCCTTGTCAAGCGCTGCCCCAACCTTAGGGTTCTCAAGGTTAATCATCACATACCTCTTGACAAGCTAGCCACCCTTCTACGCTGTGCTCCACAGTTGGTTGATCTTGGTACTGGAGCTTTTTTAA
Organism: Piper betle; assembly: GCA_033002965.1. NCBI lineage: Eukaryota > Viridiplantae > Streptophyta > Magnoliopsida > Piperales > Piperaceae > Piper > Piper betle. The sequence continues at coordinate 66,453 of JAURVB010003094.1, read as the reverse complement.
CTGAGTATCGTGCAGAGCTTTTCTTTAAATTGTCAAATGCTTTTGAAGGCTGCAAGAATCTCAATGCGCTGTCCGGATTTTGGTCAGTTGCTCCTTCATATCTTCCAACCATTTTCTCAGTCTGCTCCAGGCTTAGATCTCTCAACATGAGTTATGCTGCTGTTCCAAGCCTCGATCTTATCAAGCTTGTGAGCCAGTGTCATAATCTACAACGTTTATGGGTAGGCAGTTGTTTTTGTCAATTATTTTTCTGGCATTGTGCATTTTGTCAAAAGATGAAAGTGATCTGTTCCATGATAATTTGGCAGAATGTAATTTTCTTTCTCATCCCACCTGATCCTGATCCCAGTTTTTGAAATCTGGTGGGTGACAAAGAAGGACATCTTGTTGCAATTTTTATTTGAAAGCAGACTACTTTACCTTTGAAGGGTTAATTTACATGCAAAATTTTACTTCATACTTAGTAATGTAATTATTATTCAAAGAGGAAAGAGCTTGAGTGTTTTTAATGCTTCTCTCATTCATTTTTACTTTTTTTAATCCATTGCCTAACATGAACGATTTAATCTGAGTATTCATACATTATCTTCGTGGCCATCTCAGGTCCTGGACCTTATAGAGGACATTGGGCTTCAAGCTGTAGCTGACAATTGCAAGAGCTTAGAGGAACTTCGGGTGTTCCCATCTTACCCTTTTGTTGCAGATCAGCATGTCAATCTTACTGAGAAGGGCTTGGTCACTGTTTCTCAGCAGTTGCCAGAACCTTAATTCTGTCCTGTACTTTTGCCATCAGATGTCAAATGCGGCACTAGTAGATGTTGCGCGAAACCGACCCAATCTAATTCTGCTTTCGCCTTTGCATTATCGAGCCCCATACACCTGATTACATTACCCAACAGCCTTTTGACGTTGGTTTTGGTGCAATAGTTAAGTCGTGTAAAAATCTTAGGCGGCTCTCACTTTCTGGCCTCCTCTCTGATCGCGTGTTTGAGTACATCGGAACTAATGCTGAAAATCTTGAAATGCTATCTATTGCTTTTGCGGGGAACAGTGATATGGGCCTTCATCACATTCTTTCAGGCTGCAAGAGCCTTAGGAAACTGGAGATTAGGGATTGTCCTTTTGGTGATAAGGCACTTCTTGCTAATGCAGCAAAATTTGAGACAATGCGATCCCTTTGGATGTCCTCTTGCGCTGTGAGTTTGGCAGCTGTGTAAGCTACTGGCAGAAAAGATGCCTTGGCTCAATGTGGAGGTTATTGATGAGAGAGACAATCAGAGATGCATCTTCAAAGTGATGATAAATGCATAGTAGAGAAGCTTTATATCTATAGAACAGTTGCAGGAGCTAGGTCTGATATGCCTGAATTTGTGCGTACTATGTAGAGTGAACTGCAGCACATCCAACTCTTTCATCAGGTATGGCCTTCATATCTAATACCTGATCTTCTTCTTCATTTTTGTACTTGGAAAAGATGGCCCAAGTTGTTGAATGTTGCTGTATGTGGAGGAGATACTCTCTGTTACAGTGATTGCATTCTAAAAGAAGTTTGTGGTGGTAATGAGTGGGTGCATGATTGCAACTAATAAGAATTTTATTTTATATGCAGTAATTTTGGACCCTGAGATGACCATTTATGAGGTGTGGCTTTTGTGTACTTTCTTTTAAGCTTGAGCTTCTGCATGGTTGTTGTGCTAATTGCATGATGTCCATTGATCTTTTGGAGGTGTAAGAGGTCAAATTTACTAGTTGTATGGGCAGGGAAATGTTTTTGTTTGCATGTCTTTTAGCTTGCATGTTTCCCTGCGACTATGCCAAGATCCATGCGATCAAATTTTGGAGTTCTGTATTACAGATAACATGGAGATGATAGGGCATGTGAGCAAATAATGTTTCTACTTTTTCGAACAACATATTAATATTCTTAGATCATGTTTGGACTTGAAACAATTTACCATTATCATTTGCTTGTTGAGTTTTCTCTCACCATTATCGTTTGGTAATTGAGTTTTCTCTTGTATTATTCCGCCAATACTCAAGCATTGCCCACCGAGCCTAAACAAAAAGAGGAGGTTGGCGTCGGGAAGGTACCCGGTCATCATAACTTTGTCATTTGTAATCACATGGATCCTAGTTTTGGATTTATGTCCTCAACACCTTTTTAGTATCAAGTGGATGCAGAACAAGAAAAGAAGGAGGAGAAGAAGTTTTCTCTTATATGATTATCCACGCGTAGCTTATATACTTTGTTTAATGGTATCTTTACATACTTTATTGCCATGTTTAGAGTTTTTGTGTTATTTATAGAAGGCAACATGGTAAATACCTTAATTTCCATGTCTCTAGGTACTTTAATTTCACCTAGAAGTTTATATGTTTTATGTTTTAAGTGAAAATTTAATTGCAAGTTTTATCTGCAAGATGTAATTTTAAGACACTTGATACTACCCAAAAACTTAACGATGCTTTAGATATTTGGGATGCATTAAGAGGTTATTTTGGCATTAGCTCATTAGAAAACTATGACAACATTTGCTAATTTTCATAATGACCTTTATAGACCTGATTGGGAGTTATGATTGCAACAATGCAAGTTGGATCTTTCAACTTAGCCATTTATTTTTCTTTAGTTGAATGTCAACATCAATTGACTGTCGTTAAAATTCGTTAATGAGTGTAAGTAAATTCATTGTACTTAAAATATACTATATTATAAAGGACTTGAATGTAATATCATCTCTTGATTGCAGCAGAAAATTTATTTAATTGCACACTTGTATTTTAATTATTTTAGGAGAGGTCATGTAGCAGCCTTCTAATCAGGGCGTTCCAATTTCTAGGACTCTTCAGTTAGCCAATTGTTATACAAAGGTTTAATTAGAGTTTCAGCATTGGATTTTCAAATAGCTAGATAAATGGAATGCATGGTTGGAATGAGTAATGTGCATAATTCAACACTGCACTTGATGATGAATATGGACAACATGAGCAAGATGAAGAAAAATTTTGGGACAATGCCAAGGGTGTAGATATCGCACTGCCTGATTGGCTCGTAAGGGTAGGTTGCTATCATTCTCTCCCCAGTGGTTTGGAGAGTTGGGCCTGTCACCCGAGCTGCTTTCTACATTGAAGCATATCGAAAATATTATCCACCTTGAACCTTCCAGTGAAATTGCCAATGCCTCTTATACATTCCAGATGGCTGTGACTTCTGATTTTGAAATTTAATTTAACACTGCCAGTTTCTATTCAGTACTTTTATCTGCATGCTTTTGAAGTGTGGATGCATCTATATTTTGCACTGGTTAAAAGCTAATGAGTTTTGGAAATTAAAAAACAGGCTGTGCTGTGCCAAAGATCTTGTTTGCTGAAAACAAGTTATGGATACATTGGACAGGAGTTACTTTTTGGTCCATGTTTTCTGTGTGAAGAGATGTTGTTCCTTACGGCATAGCGGCGGAGGAAGCTGAAAAGTGGGGACAAGGTGTAGCAGCGGAGAATAGTGTTGGGTGCCCAGAAGCTAAAGCAGGTTCTTGTGTTTTAACAAAGCCAGTCCTCAAAATTCATGTACCCAGCTTCTGTCAATTACTGCTCCTAAATTGTAAGCATGGGACCTGCAATGTGAATTTGCTTGTGTCATTGTACCCCATCCCCAGGTGAAACTAGTTGATTCTCCAGTTCCATTAAGTCGTCAAGTTTTCAAAAACACAGCCCCTGTTTTCTGCAGCCTTATTCATGTCATTTTATTTCTTGATGGGACAATGGAATCATGAGCAGATGACGGAAATAACTTCTCGGTAAGCGGTGTTTGCTGCATGAGACGTCTGATATGTATATTGGGGTGTTAGTTAACTTAAAAATTATTATGTATCAGACTAAATTATTTGGCTAAAGCGAGATAGTGGATGGTTGTTTTTCCTGCAATTATTTTGGGTCTCTCGATTTTATTGTTTTTCAGGCGGATTGGGATTGCAACCACCTCTTAGAGAAGAACCGTATACCAAAGAGGTTCAAGGTAAAATTAATGAGGATTCTCCACGGAGGCGCGGAGCCATCTATGAACTCGTGAAATTTGATCTTCCAGAAGTTCAGAACATGAAATTTCAAGCTTGAGTGAGCTATATAGATTATAGAAGAGGAACGAACAATTTTGGCAGAAGATTGAAGTTGCCAAGGATCAAATTGTGTGAGCAGTACAAATGGGACAAAAAAATACAGAGATTATGAGAGACCTTGAGCTATAGGGAAAATGATCTGACTGCCACAAATGACTAAACCAAGCTTTCATGGCTGCCATGGAAGAGATGAAATACAAGACTTGGTCGAAAGGCCATACCTTTATGATTGAGAATAGGGCATGTTGATCTCTCTGGCCTCATCTCCTCTCTTCCTTCCTCCTATCCATTGCAATCCCTTTCCATCTCTTTTGGTGAGATCCTGTCATCACGTGAACCTCATCGTATGTTGTCCATAAAGCTGTGCCAAAATTTGTAATCTATGCTACATATTACATGGGCAATTGTACAAGAAAATTATAGTTTATACACATTTTATCTTTACCATGTCGAAGGATCAAGATCAGACCAATAATGTGCATACGGGTATTCATTTGGTAGAGCCTGTTTAAGTCGTGAGGTTGTAGTCATAGGAATGTCATAAGATTTAGGGTGCCAAAGATCATGCCAACCTTGCTTGTGAGTAAAATGTGTTTGATTTAATTTGGTTTAAGCACATAAAAGTGTGTCACATGGTGAGGCTAGCTTTGCTCTTGTACATGGTTTACTTACATTGGCGTCTACACCATTTAGGTTTAAATAACGGGAAGATAGTTGTGTATGAGCTTCAACTTATGCTCTATTGCTAATTTGTTAAAGTATTAATTCCACAATTATTTCTTTCACTAGGCTTAGGGATGGTTTTGGGTTAGATATGAATCCGATATGGTTATATTTATATCCGATCCGAATCAGAAAGTCCGATCATCACATCCATTTTTTGGCACAAATGGTTGGGTGCGAGATGTGTATGAACGCCTGATTCGACAAATAATTAATAACTAATGCATCAAATGCTTATATATATATATATATAGATAGAAAGTAATGCATTAATCAAAAAAGATCAAATAATACTCTATGCATTGGCAAATTAACTAGTAGTGAAATATTAAATATAAATAGAAAATTTAACGCTTACGATGGGCAATTCGGAGAACATGTATGATTAGGGTTGCTAATTGAGCGAACCAGCTCGTGAGCATTTAACATTCGACTCGAAACTCGATATTTAAATGCTCGACTCGAACTCGAATCTTACGAGCCGAGCTTGAACAAGGTCGTGTTCAAGTTAACTTGACTCAGTTATAACTCGAACTCGACTCGTAGCTCGACTCGATAAAATAATATTATAATATAATCTTTATATTATATATATATATATATACAATATAATAACAAAAAAATAAGATAGTTGAAATGGTAAGTATTCACCTTAATGATTTTAGGTTCAAACCACATTGGTACGTATGTCCAAAACTCGTTCGAACACATGTTGAGTTCGGCTCGATTGCTCAGTTAACACCCCTAATGATCAACAACAAGAGGAAGGCGATCCCCCACAAGCGTACGAGGATGGAAGCTCCTACATGCCACAAAACTTGGCATAGTAATTGCACACCTTTTGCCACCCAACGTGGGTGTTGCCCTTGGCGCTAGAGCACTCCGACGGCCCCGACCAGGCTTGACACCCGCCGGCATGCTCTTTCCGGCCTGACAAGTCACTGAGAGGAGGGATGATGTGGCAGTCACCGCTACAAAGTACCAAATATTAATCATCACCTCCGCCTAGGAGCGACGCTGATGGGACGCCGTACGTCTCCACCGTCGATCATCCTGGGAATCGACGGTGGCGTCTCCACTGGCGTCGCTCTCGGGCAGAGCTAAAATTTTCCCCAAGAAGTTGTGAGATGTGATAAAAAAATAAGGATTAAAAACATTTATAAAATGATAAAAGAGATCAAATCATTGTCGGTTTAAATCAAACACAGTTATAACAAAACGAACGAAGACATCGAAAACATCAAAAGCAGGAAAAATTCCCTCCACTCAGGAAACATATCCCCATCAAGAATATGAAATCCGTAGTCTAGGTGTCATCGTCTTTCTGGTCACCCTCAGAACCATCTTCCTCCTCATCCTCTGGTGCATGCTGCTCCCTAGGGAGAAAAGACCAATCCGGACGAGATAGAAGCCCAGGGTGCATCCATAGAAAGATAAGACTCCAACGCAAGTAAGCTACAATCTCCCAGTCTCTTCCCTATCTCCCTAACAGAACAAGGCGCCAGTGGTGGAACAACCCCACGGAGAGGAGGTGGAGAAACATTCCCTAACATTCACGTGTAGAAGGAGAAAGACGGCCACTCACAAAAACACAACCAAACCTTCCCGGCGCCGCAACCTTCGAACCCGTTAATTTTGGCGCGATGTGGCCGTATGTTATCTACCCTTTACTCCTGTCTACGCTCAAAGCCATGAGTTCGAGTATCACGACCTTGAGCTAATTCCAATTTTTTTCATTTTCTCACTTTGATTTGTCTGCAGTTAAACACAAAATCTAGGAAAAATATAAATATATCTAACACTTATCATTACTGTATTGTCTTTGACTTAAGAATAATGATATTTCATCATCCAATTAAACTTAATTAATTATTAATTTTTATCTTCAGAATCTAATTGCTTACTATAGAGGTGTGATGTGAGTGGCCCAACTTACAATAAATATTCTTGAGGGTTAATGGATAGTGTAACCCCTTCTAGGGCCAATATGATTTTTGGCGAAAAAATGTTACAAGCAAAGCACCTTTTAAGCCCTAATTAGAGTTAAATTTAGTTGTTAAGTTGGGAAAATTAACTAAACTCTTAATTGGACACATAGTCCCAAGTTGGGTTTATGGTCATCTATTAAAGTAGGCCTACGTGTAACTTGCACTATTAGTATACCATAAATCGGCCACTTAGGTTTACATTGATTGATTGAGAAAATAAAGACCCAAATAACATAATAGACCCAACCAAATATTAATATTTTGATATGTAGGGCTACTAATTGAGTAAGACAGCTCGTGAGTATTTGGCGTTCAACTTGGCTCGGCTCAACTCGAAACTCGACATTTAAATACTTGAGTTTGAACTCGAATCTTATGAATCGAGTTTGGGTAAGACAGTGTTCGACTTGACTCAACTCGATTATAACTCGAGCTCGATTCGAAATCGACTCGTAGCTCAACTCGAACTTGACTCAATAATATAATATAATAATATACATAATCTCATTTGCCTACTCAAAATATATTTAAAATCATAAATAAATGTTATTATTGACTACGTACTAAATGATGGTGGTGGTGGGAGTGTTTTATTTTTTATTTTTTATTTTTTTATTAAATTTAGGTCGTCCTTTTAATTAAACGATCCGAATTAGAGTTTGGCATAGAAATATTTTTTGTCCATAGCTAAGATAGTCTTTATATATATATATATATTAATAAATTTAATTATAATTATTATATTTATTTATGTACAATGGGAGAGTGTCAAATTGAAGACAGCAAGTCACGTGTTCAATCCAGGCCTAATTTGGTAGTCCTGCAAGTCACGTGTTCAATCCGGGCCTAATTTGGTAGTTATAACCGCCTCAATAATTGGTTATTTTCAGAATGTATAAACTAGTAACATTATTGTATTATGAGAGGAAGCAGTGCAATGAAGTAATTCTTATCTTCTCCATTTTGTTCTTGATCAATCTCTAATGTTTCAATATGGGTTTTTCGTCACCCTTTTACTTCCCTCATGTTTTCTCCTCTTTCATCTGTTTAATTGTCGATACGACATAGTTTCGTATCACATTCATCGACTGGAATGTATCCTAAGAGCAAGCCAATTAATTGATCACAAGAATTTCATTTTTAATTGGACTCAAACTCGGTGAGAAGTTCAAATCCAACAACTCAAAATTGGACTTGACTAGTTTGATTAGAGTTTTAACCATCTCTAAAAATACTTTGTTCAACCAATTTGATCTTTTGACTTCATTATTTGAGTGTTTATAGTTTTAGATATGTTAACTACTAATCTTGGTGCGACATTGTTTGGTGCTTAGTTTTCTCCTACTAATTTGGTGCTTAGTCTTGTTGAAGCATAGATCTTTCACAAATGGAATAACAGTAGTGTTACCATTATATCCACAGCTTGAAGCACGGTTGCGGAACTTAGAAGGCCGAGAGCTAGGTCAATCTGCAGGATCAACAAAAGGCAAACCTAAAATTGTAGTATATGATAAGGATAAGGGAAAAGGTTTAGGAGCTCTCCTAACTTCTTCAAAGGCATAAAAAACTACTGGATGCCTGCAATGATTTCTTATGTTCTTTAGCTGTTTACAGAGTGAGCAACACGCCATATTTAATATACTAATTGTGACTTTTCTGGGTTCAGACTTAGAATCCTGCAGCTGATGCAGTCCTTAAGCAACCCATAGAGCCTGCACTCGATAACCAAGAGTGGAAGTCACACGTCCAAAAAAGAAGAAACACAGAGATATTCGATCAGCCTCCAAGGAGGCTGATGATGGGGAGATTCACAAAGTGGTCAAACTAAAGAAGGACAAAGAGAAGAAAAAGAAGAAAGTTGTGGTTGGAGATGAGGGATAGAATGCAGAAGCGAGAGGACAACGATGTTGCTGTGAATGACAAAGGGGTCAAACTAAAGGAGAAGAGAAGAGAAAGAAGAAAGAGGTGGCAGTAGGTGAGGGAAAGAACCGCAAAAGCCAGAGGACGACGCCGTTGCTGTGAAGGAAAAGAAGAAAAAAAGAGAAAGATTGCTGAGTCAGAGGAAGCTGTAAATACTAAGGAAGTATACAGCAGTGTATCAAAGAGCAACAAGAAAGACGAGAAAAAGAAAGAAAAGCAGGCATGAATGCAAGAGACGTAGAACGGTTCAACGAAATGGTATGCTTTGACGTAGAATGGTTCATGGAAATGGTATGCTTTGTTGGGATTAAACGTGGAAAACTTTAAATTTAGTAAAAAATTACGGGGTAAACGGTTAGATCAAATTCATTATATCATAAGTTTGATACAAAATACATCCACAGGAGAACAAACTCCCCAATACTAATTTACTATATTTTTTACAAAATTGGTATAAAATTGTAGAAGATAATAAAAGAATAATATTATAGATTAAGAACTTGGCGAAATTACTATTGACAATTGCAATCGAATCTCAACAAAACATTCAAATTTCTTCAATCCACACAATTTTTTCTCCCATCGTAGCAACAATTTTTCTCCAAAACCCAAAAACCAAAAAAACCAAAGAAGAAAAGAGTTGTACGTTACTTTTATTCCTTTCGTCTAACCTGCAAAATTTTGGTTTTTGCCCAAAATAAGGTTGTAAGTTCATGTATTTAAGGAGGAGGGACAACCCAACAAACCTCCCCTTCCGACTCCATGGAAATACCTCTAGCCAGCATGGGAAGCTCCATCCATGTCTGCTCCATTCTTATAGTAAATATGTTTCTCCTTTAATACAACTTTAGTCATTATGTTTGAAACATTCATTTTAATATAAATTTTTGTTAGCTCAAGAGATTTACTTTCTAACACATCTCTTATCCAATGATATCTCACATCAATGTACTTCCTCCTTGAATGAAAACTTGAATTCTTACTCAGGTGAATTGCACTCTGACTATTACAGTGTACAATGTATCTCTCTTGTTTAATACCAATTTTATTCAAAAATCTCTTCGTCCATAATATTCCCTTGCAAGCTTTTGTAGCAGCAATAAATTATGCTTCAATTGTGGATACTGTAACATACTTTTTGCAATATAGACTACCAAGATATAGCCCCATTAGCAAAATTAACAACAAATTCAGATGTTGACCTTCTTATCTTCAAGTCACCTGTCATGTCTGCATCGATGTAACCAACCAATAAAGGTTTATCTCTTTTAAAATATGAACACATTTTAAATGTACCTCTCAAGTACCGTATTATCTATATAATTGCTTGCTAATGTTCTTTACTCGAATTTGCTAAATGTCTGCTAACCATTCTAACTGCATATGTTATATCTGGCATTGTACAAACCATAACATACATCAAACTACCAATTGTAGAAGCGTAAGAAACCTTTCTCATTTCCTTCGTCGATGTTTCACTTAAGTCATTTTTCTTCAACTTGAAGTGACTCCGCAAGTGGAACTCCAACCGGCTTTGCATCTTTTATGTTGAATTTTTCAAGTACCTTTTCTATGTACTTTTCTTGTGACACTCAAAGCATTCTAGCTCTCCTACCACACCGAATGGACATCCCCAAGATTTGCTTAACCGGTCCCAAATCCTTCATTACAGAGGATTTGTTCAAGTTCTTCTTTAAACTTAAAATTTTGGTTCCATCATGTCCTACAATCAACATGTCATCTATATAAAGCAACAAAATAATTTAAGTCACCATCATCAAACCTCTTGATGAACACACAGTGATTAGAAATAAACTTCTTGTACCCATTCTTTTCCATAAAAGAATCAAACTTTTGTACCACTGTCTAGGAGTTTGCTTCAAACCATACAAACTCTTTTTCACTCTACATACCATCTATTCCTTTCCTCTGACTTCAAAACCCTCTGGTTGCTCCACGTACATGGTCTCCTCAAGATCACCATGAAAAAAGGTCGTCTTCACATCTAACTGTTCAACTTCCAAATCCAAACTTGCAGCCAAAGCTAGAACAATTTTAATAGAAGACATTTTAACAACAGGAGAAAAAATTTCATCGAAATCAATATGTAACAACCTGCCCGTTCCGAGCCACGAACCAAGTGTTACTATATGAAACTAAGTATCTCATAAATTAATTTTCTATTAATTTTCAAGATTTTAAATAAATCCATAACAATAAATTTAATATACAAATGCTCAGAAAATCTAAGCCCCATGAACCAAACTAAAATCTTACTACCATGCAAACAATCTCGAGAAAATAATAGTCCAATAATAGAGTCCTCAAGCTATCCCGACTCTACCCATCCTTCCATGCTCATACCTACAGAGACAATTTCGTGTTAGTGATCAAAATACTAAGTCGTATAATTACAAGAAATAATTAATATATTCCACAACATCTGAATTACGTCTTTTAGTGATTATGAGCCTATGCTGAGCTCTTAATATGTTGGGAGGGTAGCCGCCCATCTAGCTACAATCTCATATATGCGCACACACGCTACGTGGCCCTCAGCCTGTAGTTATCGATATTTGCCATTGACTCACCCTCTCAGTATCACAAGTACATAATGAGCCATCTTGCGCCACTGCGCCCTGTCACCTCTTTCGGCATGGGGGCAGGTACTTAATCTTTCAGGGGGTGCTGCCCTATGTAGGACTGAGTCAATTCATTGACCCCGGTTGCGCTCGGCGCATGGTAGTCGAATATGAACTCAAGTCGACCAAGACTCCCACATAGTAAGTTTTTTAAGGGTGCTGCCCTGTGTTGGACTGAGCCCATTCTTTGACCCCGGTTACACTCGGCGCATGGTGATCGAATGTGGACTCAGGCTGACCAAGACTCCCAAATCGAAATATATAACATTTCAAGTAATTATACGGACCTAGAATTTTGATGAAGCACCTGTAACTATGACACATGATCCTAATATGAATGAAATTTCTTTGAAGCCAAATGTCCTCACAAACTATCGAGAGGATGTTTCATTTAACAACATAATTCTCCTTTATATAGAAGAATATATGTAGAATTCAAGAAGTCACTACATTAAATTTTATAAATATGTGTGGAATTCAAAAAGTCATTTATGTGATAACGTAAAGTCAAAAAGTAATTATTAAGTTAATACGAATGGATGTTAAATCCTAAAAATATTATAAATATCATTATACTCGATATGCTAAAGGTCAAAATTGATAATTTATAATATTAATTTTTTTCAAGAATTAATTTAATTAAATAATATTTACAGTTCGTTCTAAGATTTACAAAACCCTAAATAAAATAACCTAATTATTTTTTTCAGGGTTTACACAATACCTTTCTTCTGTCTGAAGCCCTTCACCACCAACCTTGCTTTGTACCTTAGTTGTGTGTTGTTTTCTTCATATTTGATCCTATAAACCCATTTGTTCCTCAATACTCTCTTCCCCTTAGGAAGATCCACCAACTCATAGATGTGATTATCATGCAAAGATTTTATCTCATCTTGCATTGCCTTCAACCACTTCTCCTTTTCTATATGAGTCTTTGACCTCACTGAAATTTTCTAGTTCTCCACATTCAATAATTGTCACATATTTTGATGATGGATATCTTGTTGATGAAATTGGTTCACAAGCTGATCTCCTCACATTAGTTGGTTGCCCTTGATCAGAATCTCCCTGTTCCTGTCCAACATCATTAACAAACTCATTAGAAATATCATCAGACACCACATCCTCACCCTCATCATCTCTAGGTGAGGAAATAATTGCGTCATCCTGAGCCACCTCTTCACTTCTAATTGAGGTTGAAGGTTATTTGATCCTTTCAAAGCTTTCATGAGATTTTGTTTGAGGAACTTCTTCATTGCCAAAGTCCTCAACTGTTTGATCCTCCATGAAAACTATATCTTGTGCTTCGAATCAATTTTCTATTCTTAGGATCCCAAAGTTTATATCCAAACTTATCATCACCATATCCCAGAAAAATACATTCTACGGCTCTAGAATCAAGCTTAACCCTTTGCTCATTGGGCACATGCGTAAAGGCTTTACAACCAAAGACTCTCAAATGAGAATAACTAACCTTTTTGTCACTCCAAACCCTTTCTGGTATGTCACTGTCTAGGGCATGTGTGGGAGATCTGTCGATCAAATAACAAGTTGTACTCATAGCCTCACCCCATAAGCTTTTAGGCAACTTTAGCTGAAGACAACATACTCCTAACCTTCTCAAAGATGGTCCTGTTCATCCTTTCAGCCACTCTATTATGTTGAGGAGTATAAGGAACCGCCTTCTCATGCCAAATATCATGCTTGCTATAATATTCATCAAATTCAGTAGAACAATATTCACCACTATTATCACTTCTAAGGCATTTCAAAGGCTTACCTATTTCTCTTTCAACCAATGCATGAAAATTCTTAAAGATGCCAAAAACATCACTTTCATTTTTCATGGCATAAGCCCACATCTTCCTAGAATTATCATCAATAAAAGTGACAAAATAAATAGAACCGCCAAGAGATTTTACGTCCATAGGCCTACACACATCAAAGTGTACCAACTCAAGAACTTCTGACTTTCTTGTACTTGTGCTTGCAAAGGATGTCCTACGTTGTTTTTCGACCAAATAATGGTCACAAGGACTAATTCTGATGTCCTTGACTTTGGGAAGGAGATTTAACTTCTTCAAAGTCTCTAGTCCCTTCTCACTCATGTGTCCCAATCAATGGTGCCACAAATCAACAGTGGAATCAAATTAGGAGATATTAACCCCCCTTCAAACTAGACTCGTCTTAGTCCTGTATAAACGGCAACATTTCTTCCCTCTAGCAACAACAAGAGAACCCGTCAGAAGTTTCCACACACCTTGTGCAAATTGTTTACTAAATCCTTCATCATCAAGCATTTCGGTTGACAATAAACTCATCATCAAATCTAGAATATGTCTGATATTTTTAAGCACCAATCTGTAACCTGTATTTGTTACTATATGTATATCTCCAAGTCCCACAATTTTGAAAGTATCACTATTTCTCATCTTCACTATACCCAAATCTGAAGATTCATAGGTAGTAAAGAAATTTCTGCTTGGAGTTGAATGAAATGATATGCTCGAGTTAACTATCCAACTAATATCACAACCAGCCGTCAAACAATTATTCCCACAATCAGAAAGAATCACTATGTCATCATGCACAACATTAGTATTCGTTTCTCCTTGATCCTTGTTGTCCTTATTTTTCAAGTTTTTCTTGAGCTTCCAACAATCCTTCTTGATATGACCTGTCTTGTCACAATAATAACATTTCAAGTGCTTTCTGGATTTAGACCTTCCTCGACTCTTATGCCTTCTGTTTGTGTCTCTATTTCTTGATCTACCTCTTGCCTCTTCTGATATTTATGCACGAAACCCTGAAGTTGGTAAAGATTTTCTTCTCACTTCCTCATTCAGTAAACTGCTTATTATCATATCCATTGTGAGTTTTCCATTCGAAGCAGCATTGCTCAAAGATATCACCAATATTTCCCAACTCTCTAGCAAAGTGTTGAGGAGCAGGATAGCTTGTCATTCCTCATCTAGAGTCATCTTTATCCTAACAAATTGAATAATAGCACTCTTCATCTCATTGAGATGCTCGTTTATGTCAGTTCTATCTTTATATCTCAAATTCACCAATTTTCTTATCAAAAGGGTCTTGTTGCCTGCAGTATTCCTCTCATAAACTTCTTGGAGTTTATCCCATATTGCTTTTGAGGACGTCAATTCAGAAATATTATGATACACAACTTCATTTACCCATTGCCTTCCTATCCAACTTATTCTAGTCATTTTCAGTCACCTCTGCTGGTTTCTGACCAGCGATAGGTTCATACAAATCCTTAGAATATAGATGATCAATCATCTTTCTTTTCCAATAGTGCCCGTTACTCAACCCTTTAGGAGATATCATCTTAACATATTTCTTATTAGCCATCTTGTTAAAATATAAATCACAAACACACCAACTAGGCTCTTAGAAATTTTTTCGAACACCTTGCGGGCATCAAATATCAACAACCAGTACTTGCAACATCCAAACCAAACAAATTGGCTCTGATACCACTTGTTGGGATTAACTAAACAAAATCCTCATTTTAACAAGAATGAACATTACCAAACAAAATAAAGAGATGAGACAAGACAATTTTACATAGAAAACCTTAAATTTGAGGAAAAAGCACAAGGCAAATGATTAGATCAAACTCACTATATCATAAGTTTGATATATAACAGATCCACAAGAGAACAAACTCCTCAATACCAATTTACTATACTTTCTATAAAATTGGTATAAAGTCGTAGAAGATATAAAGGAAGAATATTATAGATAAAGAACTTGACGAAGTTACTATTGACGATTGCAATCGAATCTCACAAAATATTCACATTTCTTCAATTCAAACAAATTTTTTTCTCCCTTTGTAGCGGCAGTTTTTCTCCAAAACCCAAAAACTAAAAAAACCAAAGAAGAAAACGTCGTAGGTTACTTTTATTCCTTTCAACTAACCAAATCTACAAAATTTTGGATTTTTATTCAAAATAGGGTAGTTGGTTCGTGTTTTTACGAAGGAGGGACAACCCAACATGCCTTTCTCTTGGCAAGAATAAATTTTTTATATTTTACTTTCTATGAACTTGCTATATTTATGATTTATGAACCTGCAGAATGACAGAATGGAATTCATGTTCTCGACCCAATTTAAGTTAAGGTGGAAGAACAAGGAGATCAACTTGCAGTATTCGAGGTTAATGTTTGTTTCAGCTTGCAGAGCTTTTTAGCGAGAAACGAGCTTTGTTGCTCGTGGTGGAGAGTGGGCAATGGAAAACCTTCATATTAACCTATGTGCAATGCCTGGGTTCTTCTCTGGTGTTCCTTATCATCTCTAAGCCGGAGGGTGCCATACTGCCATTATCTCATCAAAGACTTTTGTGTTCTGAATTCCAAGCAATTACAGTACAAGCATCATAAATTCTAGACATTGTCTTCAACCTATCTTTTTTGCCTCAAAACTTCACACATGACCTCTTACCTACTAAAACAACATTCATGAAATAACATACCTTAAATCAAGAATTAAGGTTATCTCCCAATAAATGATATATTGCCTATAATCAATGACTCAAAGATTTCTAAAATTTTCATCTCATCGGTTTACACTCTACCCTGTTGGTTTGCGGAAGTCTTGAATTTGTAGGCGAGTGTAAAAGAAGTCGCCTTCAGAAAAATAATAATAATAATAATAATAATAATTCAACCATCGATGTCAAAAGTTATTTCTAGCCTAAGTTGGCATTGTTGGAATCTAATCTAAATTGCGATGTAATTCAATGATCCAAAATAACACGTAGTCAACAATATTCCAAAATCATTTAACATAATAAATCTTGGAAAAAGAAGAAAGGGAATCATGCCTTTAGAACATGGCTAATAAGATGTAGATATTAAGTTAAAGGAGATCTAAATTATTAGTCACTCATATTGAGAAGTAAAGTTTTGAAAAATAAAATAAAATAGTTCGCAGCCTAAAAAATGTTGTTGATGAAGGAATTTGTGGAGGATGAAGAGCACACAATGCAACTCCCTCTAACAGGTTTCAAGTTTTTACTTTTTTTAATTTTGCTCCGTTGTTGAGAAAAAAAAGTCATACTTTTTCTTACTTTTTCGTGTTGTTTTTTAATTATGTATACATTCCCCTATTTGACTATTAAGAAAATACGAAAAAGAAAACTATTGTTAAGAATTAAGCGGATTGAAGCGATAGCGTCGTCATTGGGTGGAATTGAAATATTTGCCCGATTTGGTTTATAATTTGTATCGATTAAATATTTTTATTAGAAAAGTGAGAAAAAAAGGAAAAACTGGTTATGTGGCTTTGAAATCTTTCCAAGATTTGTTTTTTTAAAACCAAACAACAATTAATTATTAGAACTGATTTCATTTTCAATTTTGTTCTCTTTTTAGGGCATACTTGGTTTTTTATTCTTTTTCTATCCACCACAGACTTGTTAGTTCGAGGATAACATTTTATAAAAATAATTGTAGATTGTGATTGGAGACAAATTTTATCACTAAAGAGTAGGAGTTTGTAATGATTCAGACCAAGTACAACATAATTGGCCAAGTCATAAATTTTGATCATATACCCGTACTAAAGCAGAGATCTTTATGTATAACGATTCAGCTCAAAGACAAATTAATAGGTGTAAGTCATCTTTTTAAGAGTGGTTAACTAAGTTAAATATTTATATTTAATTTTCACTTATAAATATAATTTTACTTTAGTAAATATTAATTGTGAGACTAAATTGGCAGATTTCACATTATGATATTTTATACTTAATAGTAAACTTAATAAACTAATCTTTATACTTTTAAGTAAAAAATAATTATGATATTTTTAATGGCGTACAATATAAAATTATTGAAAAGATATAAATACCCCTTCGATGATTAATTTAACATAATTCTTATAATTTTTATCGTCGAGTTTGGGGCATTTTGCAATTGGTGCAGCTTCACTATCACCCCTAGCATGCTTAAGTTGATTACATCAAGTATGCTATATGATTATATTGGCAAATATTTTTAAATTAGCATTGTAATTACTCGAGCCCAAGTAATAAAAAGTTTTTAAGTTTTTTATACCACTATTAGAGATGCAATGTAATGACTCGGCCTAACTACAAATTGTTGGATATATTAAATTTGAAGATAATAAAAATGGTTAATTAAATTTGAAGATAATAAGCATGTTACTATTAAAATATTAGATTTAAAAGAAAATCCATCATTAAATTATTTCTTTAAAAGTAGTTACGTAAAATCAAAGATCTTAAGTATATTTTCACTGTTACGCTAAAATTTGAAGAAATTTAAAAAATTCTACCCTTTTTGTGATTGGTTATAATAATATTTATTACAGTTCTTCCTAAGTACAAATAGACAAAGCTAATCATTTTTTCAAAATAATTAACCGAAGTCAAAAGGTCATGGACACATCCCAATAATATACTTAGAACTTACATAGATAAGCTTCAAATGTGTGACTAATTATTAAGGGGATCTTAAAGAACTCCTTGGGATCAACTCAATATTAAAAGAATTGAATATTATTACAATACAAATGCAAAAAATACATGGTGTACTAATTGAAATGGGCAAAATCTTTTGAAAAGATTGGAGGTTTGATGGAAGAATCGATTCTAACTTTATAATATCATGACTTTTCACAAGTTATTTGATGAACTTGTGATGAAAAAGTGGAAACATGAGTAGTTGAGATGGGAAAAGAATTTCCTAGCCAACAAACGAGGAAATGTAACTCAACTTTACGCAACCACAAGCACCGGAGAATGGCAGAAAGTAACAAATTTATTTCATTCCTGAATTATGAACTAATTGGAATTGAAATATACAGACAAAGTGTATATGTGATCCTTGGCCTCTTCAAAGCTAGTCATCCAGAAAAACAAAGGAAAACAAAATGGATTCAACAAGTCTGCAACTCAACATAATGATACAATTATGCTGGGATCCGCGACCAACAAAAAAGCCCCCAAGAAACCATCAAGATGCCTCTGAGTTTTGAAGTTCTGGCATACATCTCAACTAGGGTGAAGAGAAGCGAAGAAATGTAACCTAAGAGTTATGGCATCCTTTCTTTCCCTTTTGATCGAGCATTGTTTTTATCCTTTTTACGCCGTTGTCCTACAGTAGCATCTTCCACGAATGGCCCAGACCAAGTTGAAACTGGTACCTTTTGGCTAGTAAATGTGGTACTGAAAGGAGCTTCTGGTGGGTCATAGGTTGGATCCATGTAATGCGAAGAACCAAAGGGAAGCCAAGGGCTCCATCCTGGTGGGGGAGGAAATTTTTCGCTTTTACTCTTTGCATTTGCATGTGTAATAAGACGTCGCCGCTGCAAAAGTAGACAATGCACACAACCTTAAAGAATATCTCAACATGCCGACCAATGAAATTAGCAGCATCATATAGATGTCTCCATTATAAGACACAAATATATGATAAAGGTAAAAATGGAGAATAAGAATCATGTAACATACATCTAGATTGGCCTGTAGTTCGGCATTAGCTTCAGGAGCTGGAATTGCTCTAGCTGGTCGTTCCCTAGGTCGAGTTTTCTTCACATTATCCCCCTTAGCTCGCCCGGCAACTCGCAACCTACAAAATTTTTGAAACATGCATGAAAGGCAATGTAATGAAAAAAAATCTCATATGATCTCAACTGCAAAGAAAATTAATGGAAAATGAATTTGAACAACAGAACCATTCATTCTGATAAATGTTAGAACAAGGCCCAATATGTGAACCAGCTGAACAGTAAACATAAATTACAACTCATATGATCAGTAACAATTTTAAAGGAAGTGAAAAGAATGCAATTATAAAGTGAGTGCCTCAATGAAATGATGCTTAATGCCCATTAAACAAATATGTAATCAAATTGGATTGCTAAATATAAATGGATGACAGGTGGATTTAGCCAATTAGCTCCAAAAAGACCAAGTAAAAGTGCCTACCTCCTAGCTTCTTCATCTCTTCGTTTTGCATCAATCTCTTTTGTGGGAGGATACTGAGGCAAGCTTGATGGATCACAGGCATACGGTTTGGTGGTGAAGAACTAGAAAGAACAAAATGGAATGATAAGGCTCCCTAAGTGCACCTAGAAAAACTCTGATAAACATAAAAAGACAAGATATATGCTGCATATAAATAGAAAAACAATGCAAATGCTCAGAGGCACGACAGTGACATTGAGTTCTGGAGAGGCAGTAAATGTGTAAATAACACTTGTTTACGCAACAAAAGCTCATAAGCTTTCCAGATACTAAATTGTTTCCAACTAGAACTGATAGAAAGAAATAGAATTCAATAACGAGATTACTCCATGCTTAAAAATAGTGGGTGCATATCTGTTTGTGCTCATCAAAAAGTTCAAATAAATTTCAGCATGAAAATTTTTTCAACCAATGCAAGAAAATTTATTGAGTGCCAATGGTTAGAAAGAACATCAATAGTATTTTAAAAAAATAAAATAAAATAAAGCATATAACTCACTTCAGTATTCAATGCAGCAGTAGTAGTCAGCCGTTCAGCAGGATCTATTGCAAGAAGAGTTTCAACAAGTGGCAATGATGACTGTGGAAAATCCTTAAATGTCTCAGCTATGCATCGTTTGTAAGGATGTTGCGGCTTAAAAATAGTAGCATGCGGCAATTTAGATTTCTTCCAATAATCTTCTGAAGGAGAACCACATAATTTAAAAATCTTGTGCAGCTGCTCAACCTGAATGAAATAAGAGAAACATTTTACTGCTTTAAATTGGCTGCAGGTGATCTGAAGTAAGCACTATTTATGTTGGGTTTTCTACTCAAAAGGATAAACTTTTAACTTTCCTTCAACTACAAGAATGATGAATATTACAGCATTAAAATGTTAAGAGCGCCCAAACTAAATTTTTTAACCCCCTATTCTACAACAGCTAACAGAAAATTTTCCTAACTCCATCGAGAATGTATTTTCATGCTATGTAGTAGTGTGACTATGTCAAGAAGCATTGGCAATTCATCTGAGCGCTTTACCTTCCATAATTGGTCAAACAAACCATTCTTTTAAAAAATTACATATCATCGTTCTACCACCTGTTTACACATAAGACAGCACAAACACTAATTTAAAATTGTCGTAGGTGGGTCATTCATGCGGATTTACATCTTCCCATGTAAATGTCTGTATTGTTGAATATTTAAAAGAGAACCTGACAGCACAAATCTTATTCCACATTGTATTTTTTCATCCATATTGCAGATTACAAAATGCAAAAGCAAGTTGAGTTGATGGAGACGACAATGATTGTGCTTTTTTCATGGTTTGTGCTATTCATCATCTCATCTATTAGTCCCCAGATATTTGGAACTGGTGGAAGAGGTTGTAATATATACTATATAAGATCATATATACAGCACCTCTAGAGTCAAGCTTATATGATTTCATATCCATAATATATCTCCGTGACAGTTTGCCATTAGAATGCGTAATTCCCTCAAAGGGTAGGTTATTTGGGATTATTATAGCACACTGTTATCATTGTCTTACAAATTGCAAGTGCTAAATTTTTTGCTCATGCCTTGTGAAATAGCCACACTGACTGGCGTACATCAGACTGACCCAACTCCAAAAACATAAAAAAACCTGCAGTCAGATCTTTTTTCTATGCACACATATATAAGAAACAATCTATGACCATGAAACTTCCACATACTACAAATGAAATTCCATACCCAGGTGTAAGCATTTATTCTTTCCAACCTTTTATAAGCAATGTTACCAATAGAAAAGTCAAGAAAGGGAGATCATAAGTGCAAATCTGCAGTATATAGAATTACCTCAGTGCGACCAGGCATGATAGGCTTGCCAGCCAATAACTCTGCAAGAATACAGCCAGCACTCCAAAGATCCACGCCAACACCATAATCAGTAGCCCCCAACAGAAGCTCAGGCGGACGATACCACAATGTAATGACGCGACTCGTCATAGGATGCTTCTTACTGGGATCAAAAAACGAAGCTAGCCCGAAATCAGCAATCTTAAGCATCCCACCATTGTTGAGAAGCAAGTTCGAGCCCTTGATGTCTCGATGCAGCACGCCTCGAGTGTGGCAGTGCTCAAGGCCCGACAACAACTGATGCATATAACATTTCACCTGCCATAGTACTCAAACTCCTTGAGCATCAAAACAGAAGTGCATCCCACAAACCAAACGTCTACGCCTACATTAAATTAAATTAAATCAAATTAAATTACAAAATACAAATAAAAACAGACCTGGGGCTCAGTGAATTTAATACCAGGGCTGGCAGCAAGGCCGGCCAGATCATGTTCCATGTACTCAAACACAAGATACAAACTACAATGCATGCGCGAAGTGACCAACCCTTCCAGTTTCAGCACATTGGGGTGATCCAGATGCCGGAGAATCCGAATCTCCCGAGCCATGAACTTCACACTCTCCGGCTCCAAATTATCAAACCGGACTTTCTTCAACGCCACTATCTTACCCGTCAATGTATCCCTAGCCTTGTACACGTTACTATACGTCCCTTGCCCAATCTACAGTTCATCAATTCAATTCAATTCAATTCAATTCACCTATAATAAATTAATAAATGAATTTGATGCATTGAAATGCAAGATGAGATCGAGATCGTGGAAGGAAGAAGCCGACCTTGTCGAGCTTTTCGAACGAATCCGCTCGGCGTGGGATCCAGCCATTGAGAGCTTCCCCGGCAGCATCAGACAGCCAAGAAGGCCAACCGGCCGCGACCTGCTCCCCGAGCCGGCTCTTGGGCGGGTTCCCGAGCCTAGGGTTAGCCCGCCCGCCCCGCCGCCGCCGGCGACGGCTGCTGCCCTCCTCCTTCCTCTCGCCGCCCCCATTCCGCACCTCCACCGCCTCGCTCCCCGCCGCCGAAACCTGGTACTTCCTCGCAGACACCGCCGCCGCCTCCGCCTCCGCCTCGGCCGCGGCGGCCTCCCCGCCGCCAACGGCGCGGGCGGCGGACCTCTTCCCCGGCCCGGCGTCGCTCGGCGCCTCCTTCCCGAAGACGCAGCCCATGGCCGAGGCCCCAAAACCTCATGTCTCACACCATCGCGGGCGGAGGCCGGTCGCAGCCCTGGATCGCGGCCCGATCCGGAGAGAAAAGGTGGCGCGGGCGACAGCAATGATTGGGGGTCGGGAGTGGGTGGTAATCAGAGTGTTTGAGGTTGGGGATCCGCCATGAAAGCTCCGCTCCAATCAATGGACAAAGCTTTTGGGGTTGTTTTCTCTTCGATCGATTGTTGCCGGTGCTGCTGCAGCTTGGGATGGGGTTGAAGATGCTTTTAGTTTTAGTTTTGCTTTGCAAGTCCCTACTGTGTTTTGGGAGTCAAAGGAGGCAATAAGTTAATTTTTTTTTTATATATTTTACTTTGATTATATATTTATATCTTACTCTATGGCAATGGGCCGAATAATTATCAAATATTAAAATATATAAAATTTGATCAAAATGATTTAGAGATTGAATCTATAGTTTATAAGGAGTCGAATTGAATTAGCTGAATTGGAGAAGTGCAAGCAAATTAATTGAATCTAAATTTCGACTTAAGTGCACAAGTAAGTAGACAGGGCACTTGAGAGAGGTTTTTATTGGCTGGGCAAATTAGAGGAGTACATGGGATTTATTTGACAAAGTGAGAATAAAAATGGTGTTTGTTTCCTATATTTTGATTATGACTATTCATTAGCTCGGTATATTTTAATATTTTTTGTTTTTATTTATATTTGGGCCCGAGCTTGAAATAATTTACTACTCATTTATGTTAGGGTTATTTATTGGATGAGTAGACCGGCTAAATTAATCGAGTATTTATTCACTTTTAAATATTATTTGCCACATTTGAAAGTGTCACTCTTACCTTGACCTAATGGTGAAACTTCTTTGTGATTTAACTTTACAGACCATAGATACAAAACTAATGGTGTTATTAGTCTATCTTTAATAGTTGAAGTCTTAGTCTATTTAAATAGTATACATGAATGTAAAAAATATATCTAAAATCAAAATTAAATCACAGCAAAATAAATTGCCCATAATTTGATATTCAGATTTTAAAAACATAACATTTTAAGTCATAATGTTAAGATCAAAATAAATATTTGAATTTGAAAATGGTTGTTAATGTAATTTAAAAACTCTATGGAAGTCATTTTGTGCCATATAATTAATTAATATATTTAGGCTGCTCTTAGATTGACTTACTAATTTGGGAGTGTCTTTTTTTCTCCAAATATTAATTTATTTTTTGAAAAAAATTATTAAATAGTAATTAATATTAATAATAATACTAATTATTATTATTATTATTAAGTTAGGCTAGCCCGGGGGCGACCACAGAAAAATTTCTTGTAGTCACCCTAGACTGTTTGATCATAATGACAGTCCAGATTTGCAGATCTTAAAAAAAAAAAAACATCTTCCCCTCCTCTTCACCCGCCGCCTCCTCCATAGCCATCGCTCGCCGCCGCCTCCTCCTCGGCCGCCGCTACCTCCTCCTTGGCCACCACAACCGTCTTGCCCCTTCCTTGTCTCTCGTGCCACCCATACCGTCACCCGCCTCCTCTCCTCCGCCTCCTCTCCTCCACCTCCCCTCCTAACCCACCACCTCCTCTTCGGCCATTACAATGCCCCCGCCCTCGGCCACGGCAGCGTTGTTGTTCGTTGCGCCCACGCGCTCGCCCTCATCGCCATGTCCCCACCAGGATCCTTGTCCCCCCTGCCCCCTTGTTCATCACCTGTGCCCCCACCTGGTGCTCGTCGCTGCGCCCCGCCCGCTACCACACATGAGCCCACGCCCGCACCGCTGTGACCCTACCCGCACCCTCCGCACCCCGGCCCCCTTGCTCGTCACCACTCTCGCACTTGTGCCCTCTGATTCCTCGCCGCGCCTGCGCCGCTCCCACACCCACGCTCACACCTGCGTTGCCGCCCTCCACCTCGCCCATGCCCGCAATGCCGTTGTCCTTGCTCCTCTGCCACGCCCACGCCTAATGCGCCGCTGCCATTCCTCGTCGTCGAGCCCATGCCGGCGGCTCGTCAAGCATGGGCGCAACGAAGGTCCTCGGCAACACAGACGTGAGCGCGAGGGAGCGAGCGTGGCCAAGGGTGCGGGCACGACGGAGGGCACAGGCGCGGTGGAGGGTGTGGGTGCGAGCACTGGTAGGGGAGCACGGTTGCGGCAGACGACGAGGGCGACAGCATGGACCGCAGTGGGAGGAGAAGGAGAAGTTTTTTTTAAAAGAAAATATATTTGGGCTATCAGATTATATCGGACAGCCTAGTTCAGGGCAACTGCAGGAAATTTCTTTTTTTTAATTATTATTATTATTATTGGGTATTGAAAATAGATCTGGGATGAAATTGGAGGGCAGTCACCTCGTCTCCGCTCTACTTGTTGGGCCCATCTAATTGAGTTTCACATCTTATTTGTGAGATTGCTTCATTTGTATTGAAATGGAAACAAATCTAATGCTTCAAATGTTTACACCTTAAAGATGAAAATATTTCGTAACATAATTATATTTTTTTAAAATAACTGATAGGTCATAAATTATGTTCAATACTCCCTAAATATGACATTTAATTGTGGAAAAAATTTTAAGACTAAGAAAATACATTTGGTCGATACAAACAAGGATATTATTTTGTAAATACAAATAAGCCATTTATTATATATATATATATATATTATATATAGTTTTTTATCAAAAAAGGAGAATATTTTTCATGTTCGCAAATGATTGAAAAATTATGCTTTAATTTTTTTATAAAAAAATGAAGGTAATTTCATCGTTATAATAAAATTTTCCTTTTTCTAGTAATCATACATAGATTTTCCTCTACAGGGCAAGGTAAAAAAACATCTCCCCGCTTTTTGGGGAAAAGCTCTAATTTTTTCTTACAAGAAATATATAAAATCTGTATATAATATCCAGCTTCAAGTTAAACAAAGTGGAGCTAAAATCTAATGGAAAAGTGAGGGAGTCACTTTTTAGATGGCCATCGACTCCAAACACAACTCACCTTTCAAGAGAAAGCTTTTTAACAAGAAGGTTAGGAAAAAGGAACCACTCAGTATTTATTACCTTAAACAGCTTCATCTACTATTCATTGATTCATATGCTATTCTGTGCTACCATTTCCACCTCCGGCGAGCGCCGCCCTCACTACACCGCAGCCGTCCTTTTGCAAATACGACCGCCGCCTTCCAGTTATGGTTCCTTGTTTGTGTTGATGAATTTCTCATTATCATGTCAATATGTATGCCATTTTGTTTCCCATTTGGGGCAATCTGAATAAAAGGAAAGGAGTTTCTGGTGAAATGTTTTACCATCATTCACATTGTTTCTAATGTGTATTTTGGTGATTGGATTAGGATGTTTGGATGGGCATTTTGGTGGCTTCTTAATCAACTTAAAATTTCTGCTTGTACATGATTATTTGTGTCAGTATCTTCTTGTTTTTTGGCCACTTTTTGTTTGGTATTCTTTTTTGTTTTTTTAGTAGTAAATGGTTTGTTATTTTGGGAGGGTTTGGGTAGTTAAAAACACCTCTGACCCAATTGTTTGGTTGAAATGGTGGATGATATCATGATAATGAAAGATTATTTGACAAGATGTTCAAATTCAGGTATCAGCATGGCAATCTGTAAGCGTTGCCTGCCTATATGGCTGTGGCGTCAATAAGAAGTTTGGTGCCTTGATCGAGCGTTCTGAGGTCTCGTAAAAAGTGTAGTTCTTTAGTTTGATAATATGGCATGATGCTTGTTATGAATGCTCATAAAATAATCTTCCCTTTCGTTGCGGTATGTGAACCAGAACAATACTTGAAGATTCACAATTGTTGAAAGAATGAGTACGAAAAGCCGACCTTCAAATCTCAATCAGTCATCGATCAAATATCGATTTGTTTTACTTGAGGGAGAATCGTTTAAACTGACCAATGTGGGTCAGCCGCAAGATCAGCTTAACACTTCGAGTTCCCCTGATTCTCGGGGCATTGAGAAATCTATGTCGAAAGTGAGTACAACCAGACTCCTTTCAGCTGTTGGACTTGTGTGGCAACACTTCTTTCTACCTTCTACCTTTCATCCAGAAGCAAAACGAGAACAGAGTGGCTCCAAGTCTTCAATCGATAATAAGGGATTACAAGTGACAAACATTGGTTGTCTCTTATCCAGCGGGTGTCTGTTGAAATAGCCAAGCATCAATCTAAGATTCCTCAGAGGAGATTGCTGTTTGATCCTCCATGTGGGCTTGCCAAGAACCTCTCAGCTTGGACTGGCAACAATTGTTTTGCCACAGACTCTTGTAGATCAAGGGCTTTAGAAATTTTTTATAAACTTGAAAGTATTTATGAACCTATTATTAAAAGTTTACTACCTGAGATTGTGAAGAAAAAAAGTTATCCTGACATACGTCAGATTACATCCAAATATTTGACTAGAAGTCTTTCTTTTGATACAAATGATTCTGAATTTATGAGCAGTGAGTCTACAAGTCTTTCTCATGATGTCGCAGCTGAAGATGCTTTCAGTAGAGATGAAAGAGATGCTGCTGAAAGTAGGAAGAAACCTTGTGACTCTCTTCAATCATCATATTTACTTGGGTTAACCCATTCTGTGGACCACAAAGTGTGCTTGTCAAGGACCTTCAAATCTACACTTCATTCCGATTATTGCATAGACTTTGTTTCTGTTAATACTTGTGTGTCTGGTGCTGAATCCTTTTGCATAAATGCTGAAAACTTAGAACAAGTATGTGAAGTTGTGGATAAAAATAGTCATGAACACCAATTGAAAGAAGTACAAAGTTTTTTCTTTGAGAACATGTCTATGACAAACATGTGGTGCCACATGCATGGAAAAGCTCTTGATGTGTTTGCAAAGCATAGATATGCAATTGCAGGGTCTTTGGCTGGCGTTTTTGTTAGCCTTTGTTTGCATCCTTTTGATACAGTTAAGACTGTGCTTCAAGCTCGTGCATTGGATCAATCTGTATATCGAGTTGCGGAGTCAATTTTGTCTGAACGAGGTGTGCTTCTCTTACATCCTTTTCTTTTAAATGCATGCTTGGGTCATATCTAGGGCTCCTGCCATCAGGAACTCTATTTGAGAATCAGGTCAAAGACCTCAAAAAATACGTTGTTGGCTGAATGATTTTGTGTATATGATCAATGACTTTATATATGTGGACAGTTTTTCATTTGTTAGTCAAATTGATAGAGTCAAATGCTTTCTAATGCTGAGGATATTAGTCATACATGTCGCTGTTAGGAGGGTCTAGTTATATTTTTGGCTGTCACGGGTGGATATTGCTCATACACAAGGTGAGGATATTAGACATGCATGTTTTTGGGGTTTAGTGGGGTAAAACTGAGGCTGGAGAACTTATAAGTTAGAAGGAACGTTATTGGTTATACAATCTGGACTATTTTCATAGTTTAATTATGCGAGCAGGGCTATTTTATTGCAGGTGTGATGGGCCTATATCGTGGAATTGCAAGCAACATTGCATCATCTGCACCAATTTCTGGGCTTTACACATATACTTATGAATCAATGAAGAGTTTGCTCTTGCCTCTATTTCCTAAGGTGCTTTTTCTTCTATTTTATCTTCTATTTGATTGTGGCCTTCATTTAAAATTTGAAAATTGTGTTAAACATCCATCCTTTAAATTACTAGGAACACCACTCTTTCGTCTATTGTATGGCTGGTGGTTGTGCAAGTATTGCTACGTCATTTATCTTCACTCCCAGTGAGCGCATTAAGCAACAGATGCAAGTTAGGGCACTGTATAGTAACTGCTGGTATGCCCCTTTTTGTTTCTCATTGCCTTCTTCATTACCATCTGCATGACTTTTGCTGCTTTAACTTCCTCCCTTTGCCGAAAACCTACACCTTTACTCATTTCACCTGTTTTGCTTAACTGGGTAAGGTTTGTCAATTTTATGGTTTAACTGCTTATGACATGTAAATGTGCTCTCAATGTTCTTTAGAGATGTCTTTGAGCAATTATTATTTTGTTAATATGCCCTCAATGTTCATTAGAGATATCTGCGAGCAATTATTGATTGGCTATGTGATGTATTAATGACTTGATATAAGTGGATTATATCTGGTGTTCAAGTTATTGTTCTACTTTATATGCAAATAGTCCATAGCTTTATATGCAAATAGTCCATAGTTGAACTAGAAGTTACATGCCACCTTCCAAAGATAACCACTTTATTAGACTGTACAACTGCTAGA
Organism: Piper betle; assembly: GCA_033002965.1. Lineage (NCBI taxonomy): Eukaryota > Viridiplantae > Streptophyta > Magnoliopsida > Piperales > Piperaceae > Piper > Piper betle. Next base: position 37,762 of record JAURVB010003094.1, on the reverse strand, counting down.
ATGTTATATAAAAAAAAGCTCAAATAAGATAAACACGAAAGAGAGAGAGATAAAAGAATCAGATGACTGAGAATGTGTATGAAGAGATAACTCAAAATTCGTATATGTGAACTACATATAGCTGATTCCACACTTTTACGGTTGGTTTATTTAATGTTGTGTATGGTTTATTTCAGGAATGCTTTGATAGGAATTTTTGAGAAGGGTGGTTTGATTTCCCTTTACACCGGCTGGGGTGCAGTTCTATGTAGAAATATTCCACATTCAATAATAAAAGTAAGCTATTTATTCTGTAATCAATAATAAATGCAGCATATGTTTCAACCTAAGTTAGTAACTTGGTTTTGCTCATTAAGCGCCTTTTTGTTTCTTCTCTATTTGCAGTTTTACACATACGAGAAGCTTAAAAAACTAATGAAATTTTCGGCTGAGTCAATTGGTCATTCTGATACATTGCAGACGGTTTGTAATTTTCAGATTGTTTCTGTAAATTCCACCTAGCGCACTACTTTTTTGTTTCTGAGTCAATTGGTCATTCTGATACATTACAGTCTTTATTATTGTTATTATTACTATTTTGCACACTTATAATAGGAACAACTGAATTAAAACATAACATTGTTTTAGGGGAGGATGCCAAATAGAATGTTTATCTACTTGATTTTTGTATTTGACTAAACTGTTTAGAGAGATTGACAGCTTTTAGAAGAAAAATGTCATGGTGATGCCGTTTTCTTCTTGTACAAGTTTCAATGCACAGTTATTATTATTATTTTTCATTTTTTATATCCCAAATGAACACCTGACTGCAAAATTTCTAAGTGGATCCATAGTTGTTTTTCTCATGTTTTTAGTTACATTTGAAAGCGTTATTGCCATGTCTGCTCTTGGAATATTGAAGACATAATCTTGACTAACTCGTTATTTGAACACAAACTGTCATTCTCAACTCAAGACTCAGAAACTAAGTTGGAGATTTTCTTTTCAGCTAATTTGTGGAGGACTTGCTGGATGCACTGCAGCATTTTTTACGACTCCTTTTGATGTAGTGAAGACAAAGTTACAAACTCAGGTAGGGCACAAATAGGGTAGCTGGTGTCCATCTTCCGATTTGTTCAGTCAGGCTATCTAGCCAACCCATTTTTATTCATCTCTACTTGACATGGGCATAAACTTTTATGAATCAGATTCCCGGATCCCATTTACAATATAAGGGTGTTCTTCAAGTTCTTTCAGAAGTAGCTATGAATGAAGGCTTAAGGGGGCTCTATAGGTATTGTCTTTATTTTCGACTTTCCAGTTTATGAACACAGGATGCCATGACCAGGTGATTCTTTAGTGAGCAGGATTAAATGTAAAACTGGAAATTCGTACCAATTTGTTTTTGTTATATGCTGCCTTTGGAGGAATACATTGACAGTGAGAACTGTTGAAAGGTCTTCAATGAGGTATCTTTTAGGATCAAGTAGCTGAACACAAAACTTTGTGCAGATGCTAATTTACATGTTTACGATAGCTTTAAACTTTGCCTTTTAAAGAAGGTAAGTGCATTGTGGATTTGATGCGTTGTAAACTATCTCTGAACATTTGGTCTGATTTGATGCAATTGGGTAGGTTCAGCTTAGTTTGGTTAATAATTGTTATAAGGCAGCTTTTCCCTGACAAGGAAAACTTTTAGGTAATAAGTAATTGTATAACATATCTACTGTATATTTTGACCTGATCAGTAATGGAATGGAAGGCCTTATATCTGCCTGATTTATGTGAATTCTAATTCACATTTCTAATTCTTTGTTGAATGTGTTTTGCCTTTATCTCCTCAGGGGCCTGACGCCGAGGTTGGTTATGTATGTTTCCCAAGGCGCCCTCTTTTTTGCTTCATACGAGTTCTTCAAAAATGTATTTTCTACAAAAGCTTCCATTCTCTAAATGGCTTGCTACGGTATGGAAATTTAGATGTTTCGCAAAAAACCTTTAAGGTGTCAGACTTCTCAGCCATATATGATTCAATGCAATGTGCAGTTGTCTATGGATTGTAATGAATAGAAACAACTATGATATGTGAGCTTCAAGCCGCTGATCCAAGTAACATTTACCCTGTAACATTTGATAGATTCGCGCAAGCTGGCTGAGACATCCCACTCACAATTCTCCACTCTACTATTTTGCTGCCCATCAAGGGGCCATGGATCAAACAGACTCTTGCTCCCTTTCCTATTGGATTTGCTGTTTTACTTGTCTACCTTGCTACCATTCCCATCATAGGAACTGGCATCAACCCTGCCAGTTCTCTTGGAGCTGCTGTCATCTAGAACAATGACAAAGCATGGGATGGCATGGTAAAATAAATAATTTTACTTCTGCCATTTTTGCACTAATTTCAGTGCGGAGGTTTGTCTAATGTAATGTACATTCTTAGTCTTCTTTTTATCTACAGAGGGTGTTCTGGGTGAGACCTTTCATTGGAGCTGCTTTTGCTGCTATAACTTCGACCAGATTGTGATCGGAGCCATCCCCTTCAAGGCCAGAGATTAGTCTTCATGTCACAAACTGTGTCTAGGGTTTCTTTCTGGTTTCATCCCTTTGTACTTTCTTTTTCTGATGGCATGCATTTCCCTGATGTGGACTTTTTTATGTTGGTCATGTGAGTTATAAGGAAACTCTGTAGAGTCTTCCGAATCCTAATTTAGGGTCCATGTCCAATTATAATTTATGCTCGATTGTATCAAATTTGAATATTTGGCATTAATTATATCAATTTTGTTTATGAAATATAATTAAAAGAATAAACTACAAGACCTTGTTACAACAATTTAAGGGAAGAATACAAAATTTTAATGAATGATTATGTTATTTCATACATAATAATATTATGACAAATTAGGACTTCTTAGATCTTAAAATCAAATATTTGATAAATTTTATTAAAGGAAAATATAAACAAATACGAATTAGGCCAATTTGAGATCAAATTAGATTAAGACCAACTCAAAATCAAAGATAATTGAGTCAAGCTAGGGTTTAGAAAAACTTGGTTTGACTTGCTTGATGATTACCCTCTATATATTAGTTCTTATGTAATAAAATGTTATTATTTATATAGCATGCTAAAGGGAAATATAAATAAATGCGAACTAATTGGCTCAAGCTCGACTCAAATTTGAATCATTTTGATTGTTAATAAGCTCAACTCAAACTCAAATTACTCGAACTTAAAAGGACATAAATCAAGCTTAGGATCAGCATCACTCACCTTAAAAGGGCTCGACTCAACTCGATGATCCCTAAATTGTGCACGTCTGCAATTTTTAAATGCAGGTTATGTGTGCTCATAATATGATAACTTTTTGTCATTACGCACAAGTAAATTTATAACTTTTCTTTGTAAAACTTTTTTAATTATTTTTTTAATAATAATAATTAGAATTAGTGCATAAAATAATAAACGGGATAGACCCTTGCATTCATGCATAACACCATAATTTCAAATGTCGCATCATACCAACCAGCTACAATTAGTATATTGCATATCATCTTCAAATCCAGTACGATTTAAACTTTTGTATCATTTTAATTAGCACTCGTTTTTTGTATAAATTTTTCACAAAATGCGATACTTTATTGTAAATTCCACTATTTTAATTTATACTTAATAAAATATTGATGATAAAATATATTTTTAATATTTAATTAAATATTTTATTTATAATGATTTGACCCAGTTTAATCAAATATAACTCGTACCAATTAAAAATTGGGTGCAGTCACTAGATATAATATTTTATACGATATTTATAACTATACGTTGTACTGGTTATCACATTCCCTCGAGATGGAGATAATAACGATGAAATGGAAACCAAAATAACGAACTTGTCTTGACTTCCCAACATCGAGGAAATTGGTCCGCTCTTCCTATCCTCTCCCTTTCCCCTGTGGCGTCTGTTGGGTTTATCTCATATCGGTCGTAGATAATCTTAGTGAGTTGTATATAGGCTAATAAAAAGTCTTATTCCTTGAGTTAATTTTTGGATTACTTTTGGATTAAGAGAGGCCTATGACACCTATTACAAGTCTTTTTGGGAGCTTAAAAGGCCCGACAGTAATATTAGAGCTTGGTTGGGAGCCGAAAGGGCCTAAGAAGTGGTATTGGTATTAGGGCCCAATTATGATTTTGGGAGATTTGGTGTTTGCCTACGCCAATTGTCGGAGTTTCCTTCATGGGTTTCACCTGATGATTTAAGGGGGCCCAAAGCTTAGTTGGGAGCCGAAAGGGCCCAAGAAGTGATATCAGGGCCCAAGAAGTGGTATCAGAGCCAAGTTACTAATTTGGGAGATTTGGTGTTTGCCTACGCTGATTGTCAGAGTTTCCTTCATAGGTTCCACCTGATAATTTAAGGGGGCCCAAAGGGCCAGAGTTTTTTCATGGGTTCCACCTGATGATTTAAGGGGGCCCAAAGGGCCCAAGAAGTGGCATGGGCTAATGAGAAAGCTTTTTTCTTTAATTTAACTTTTCGATTAAGAAAGACCCGTGATACCTATTACAAGTTCCTTTTAGTAACCCAAAAGGCCCAACAGTGATAGAGAGCATTCCACATCGGTTGGGAGGGGAGATGCGTTATTTGGTTTCACTGAGAGGTTTTGCAGTGAGGCTCTCCCTCTCTCTCTTAGAGGAGGGAGAGCATCTCCTTACAAGGCATGGGTCTACCCAATCAGGATTAGTTCTCTGGATGGAAGTTATGAGTTTTCCTAATTAGAGTATTTTTTTCTAATTAGAGGTTGAGTGTATTCCTAATTGGAGTGTGTTCTAGTTAGAGGTTGAGTGTATTCCTAATAGGAGTGTGTTCTAGTTAGAGGTTGAGGATATTCCTAATTGGAGTATGTTCCCGTTAGAGGTTAAGGATATTCTTAATTAGAATATGTTCCAATTAGAGGTTGAGGAAGTTAGAGGTTAAAGGTAGTACAATTGAAGAGTAGAGGGTGTTGGTGATTTATATATAGGCTAATGAGAAAACCTTATTCCTTAAGTTAACTTTTGGATTAAGAGAGGCCTGTGATACCTATTACAAGTTCCTTTTGGGGACCTAGAGGGTCCAACAGCGTCTCCCACTCCCTCCTCCGGTTACAATTGATCCTCTCGGCTCTCTTTTTCATGGCATCATCCATATATATATATATATATGGTTATTCCATGCCGAGCGCAGAAAAAATTTTCTACACCCCACGCATCTGGGCCATCCAGTTACAAGGCGCCCCATATCTACTTTCTTTAAAATGTGATCTCGGTCATCCTTGTAATCAGACGACCCAGGTCAATTTTTTTAGATATGGGCCATCCTTGTATTCAGACGGCCCCAACACCAGAGGGTGTAGAAAAAATTTTCTATGCCACGTGCGAATAACTGTCCTAATATATATATATATATATATATATATATATAGATATATAGTAGTATATATGTATACTATATATATATAGGTTAGAGGTTAGGGTGGTAGTATGTTCCTATATATATATATATAGGTAAAGTGTGTGTGTGGGGGGGGGGGGGGAATGGGCTGCTGCTGGGTTTGGTAAGGGAGCATGACCTTTTGATCGTTAGACCTGGTGCATTGAGCAATGGCGGATGGTATATACTTGATGATTCGATTTTGGTATTATTGACTAATGATATGCTGCATTTGGAACAATGTATATCTAGCTCTAGTTTTTGCAATTAGCTATAAATAACAAATTACAAAACTTTTGTGTTTTTTTTCTTTTGGATCTCATAAATTTTGGTTTTGCTATTGTTGACTCATGGTTCACGGTCTGGAACAATTGTCTAGCACTAGTTTTTGGAATTAACCTGAAAAAAAAGTGTATGTTCTTTACTTTTATTTTTTTTATTGTTCTCAACATCATCATCTACAACTTTATCCAAGGCGAGGGTTGGAGGCATGGAATGATATTATTTCAGCGATTGATTGCTTTCACATTTACATAATTGATGCCAAACACAGTAGAAACTACAAAGTGTCAAGGATGTCCTGTTTGTTGGCAGCTTTTGAGATTATGAGATTGAGGTCACTGGCTTGACATCATGGACATCAGATACTTTTCAAAATTATTGAATGGGGATCATGAGGTGATTGTTCACTGAGAATTACTACAAAGTCATCTTTTCAAAGTTCATAACGGTGACAACTGGTTTGCTTTAACTCTTAATCTGGCAGTGGATCCCTCTTTCTTCTAGTCATGAGTCGTTCTTATATTATTTACTGCTTCTAGGAAGCTACAAATTGTTTATTCGGATTTATTTAGGTGTGGTATGAACTTTTCTGGTATGCTGAACAATCAACTTTCCTGCAAACCAGGATTACCCAGATTCCCAAATTATTGGAGAGACATTGACGACAGACCACCATGATGAATTATTGAAGTTGGGATTAAAACCCTGCTTAATGGTTCGACAGGAACACAACAATTTCCATATGTCATATATTGTGCTCCCCCAGCTCGCACCCCTGATTACCCTGGAGATGTCAGGTCAGCAGAATAGCCAATATAAAACAAAGAAGCCATGGCATTGGTTATGTTCTTACTTTTTATTTTCAGTTTTTGACAGTTAAAAAACACCCTCATCAATTTCTTTATGCTATTAATTTATCAGCAGGTAGCTGATGTTCTTATTGCATACTATAAATATCAATTTGGTGTGAAGTTTCTGTTTCTTATCTTCCTATCTTGGGAGAAGTAGTCAGTACTTGCTTACTCATGATATAAGACTACATATGTAAAATTTGCGGTGCAGTGTTGATTTTTGAAATGGACTGGTATACAGGCAGGCTGCTTTACGTTGGAGGGGTGATGGCTCATTCTTTTTTACATCAAGCACTGCTGTCTATGATTGCAACAGCAATGGTTTATGCGATGAGGTGTTGCTTTTAATATAAAGAGTATTTTGCCGGTAACTAATATTATAGTTCTTACTTTATAACTTGCAGTTATGGACTATGTGATAGTATTCAATTATAAAATTATGCAATGCTTCTCTTTTAATATGTGCATAGAAGTATATGGATGTATGCTGTAATATTTTTTAATTTTGGTGCAAGTTGCGGGTAAATTATATCAATCTCAACATGGTAGCTGGTGCAATTGTTGTTGCTTCAGTTACTGGAAGTACCATTCATGAAGTCCAAATTTGCCTGTGTGAAATTTAATGGATTCTTGGATTATGGACTTTAAATTATACCAAGATTTCAAGTTGGACTCGTATACCTGTATGTCAATAATCAAAATGAAGGGTACACCAACTTTTTTAATGGTAAATTTTTTAAACTACAAACAAATTGCTGGAATGTGGCCTTTTAATACTACCCCTTGACTGGTTTTAACATATAATTCTATCTGAATTATCATTGGCCACATCTCTCCATAAATTACAAGTCGTTAGAAAGCAAAAACGGGCTCATTGGGCAGTGCAATCTAGCTGTAAAGCAATGATGCTTAATACTTATCTTTTCTGTTGTTTGAGTTATGATTTCAGAGTGTCTCTGCAGGACTCACCAATAGTGCCCCTAGGTAGAAGCCCCAGGACTGATGTGCTTCTCAAAGCAGAAGAGGCAGCTTTGGAAACTGGTGGTTGTGTCCTTAGGTTGACAATGCTTTATATATCCTTGCACTTGTTTCAATATACTTGTATCAAATTCTCGCATTAGTTTCTTAATAGTTTCAACCATTTATGATTATAATGCTAGTAGTTCTTTTGTTGATTATATAGTGTAAGGTAACATTCGAAAATCCCAAAGCATTTTGAGTCAAGTTTGTCTACTTCTTAATTCACATTGCCACACAGCTTTTGCTTGACAATTTTTAAATGGCAGATAGGGGTGGACACAAATGTTGGCTGGAGAAAGGAAAAGTTGAAGCTCGCCAAGATCACATCCTCAATCTAATTCACTGCGAGGTGTTTTGGCGAAGTTTTTTCCCCTTGCAATAGCTCATGCTGCTCTAGAACTTTTCCTTTCAAGAAACATTAGAGTTTGATGTTTTTCTTGCATGAATTCTTATCTTTCTGCACTTGCTCAGCAGGATTCTGCATCACTTTCAGTTGCAATTCTAAAAACAAAGGTTCGAGGACAGATTTTTCTGCGTTGTGACAATCATCCTCTCTCAAGGTTGCATCCTCTTTTATTTATCTCATCTATATCTGTCTCTGCATGTGCTTAGTATGGCGTACATCCATGCATTCTTCTTTCTGGTGACAATGATCCTGCCTCACTTTCAATTGTCACATTGAACTTTACTGCCTCGATAGTTTTGAGGTCAGCCATTTTTGCAAACAATGATGAAGGTCATCGATGATCGTCAAAGTATGTCACAGCTTACTCTGTGACTTCCCTTGTATTGTATTGGTCTGCACATTTGTTTTGGCTATCTGAAGACCTTGTCTTAAGAGTTACCTATGGAGCTTGATTTTAAGTTAAATGCACCTTCTTATATAGAAAATAAGTAAACGTTCAATATTTGGTCTCTACGATTTCCTTTTAAATTTTTTTGCCTTTTCCAGACAGGAAATAATGGATTGCACAAACAGAAGTGGGAAGTTCGGCAAGAAGTTTGAGGGTTTTACAGGTAGGTTCTTTATCATTGTCATCCATGAAAATTTCAAAAATTTTAGGAGCTTGGAATTGGCCGAGTTAAATCAAATTTTCATCTCTTGATGCACAGGCACAGATGATTTCCTTGGTAAGCAGCTAAATAACTCGAAAACTCGAACTACGATAGGATGGGAACCCAAATATGCAAGCTTTGGCCACTTCCTTGAATCTCTAGAGTGATGTATTGGAGTAATCTCACACTATTAAATTTCTGATGTTGATGCAACCCTACTTTGTGCAAACATTCAAAGCATTTTTAAATCAAATTTTCATCTCTTGATGCACAGGCACAGATGATTTCCTTGGTAAGCAGCTAAATAACTCGAAAACTCGAACTACGATAGGATGGGAACCCAAATATGCAAGCTTTGGCCACTTCCTTGAATCTCTAGAGTGATGTATTGGAGTAATTCTCACACTATTAAATTTCTGATGTTGATGCAACCCTACTTTGTGCAAACATTCAAAGCATTTTCTTTGGGCAATCAAATCTGTGTACTTTGGCTAAGACCCAATGTTTACATGGCTATAAAAATTCATGTTTATGTACCATTGGGTTGGGACATTAGAAAATCAACCGCCTTTTCATTAAAGGTTTGAGTTTTTTTTTCGTTTTAATTGCATTTCTAGTTTTTTTTTTTTGCATTGTGGTTAATTTTTGCCACACAATAGTTTTATGAATCTCTTAATGTTTACTTAATTTGAATTATTAATATTATTAATAAGAAAACGTTGAATTATACTTTAGCTTAAATTAATTTTTCTAAAAATATTAATATATTTATAATAATACTGTCAAATTAAAGTTTCTTACTTAATACTATATACTTAATTTAAATTTTTACAGATTTTATGTATTTATTTATTTATTGTTATTTATTATTAAAAAAATTTAAAGAGCATAATTTTATTCGAATTAAAAATCTTTAAAAAATAAATTCTATTTTGTTATTAAAATTATTTACTTACTAAAAATAAAATAACTTTTAATATTTGCATATAACTATATATTTTTCGTTAAAATAAAATAAATATTTATTATTTGTATTTAAAAATAATACAATAATTATTTTAAAATTAACTTTATACATTCTTAATTAATACATATTATTAATAAGTTTAAAACATACATTGCACATCCCGTGAGCCTTCAGCTAATTTTTTATAAAATCTCAGCCAAATTTATTACAAAAAAATTTATTACAATTTTTATAACAGGCTCACCGAGCAACGTTTTACCGGATTTAAAAAAGAAAAAAATGTTTATAACACATTTTTCGGCTATTATAATTTACAAATTTATATTTTTTTAACAAACAAGCTCCAAACAACACAACCAAACACCACAAAAAAATGTGCTAATTTATTTTATACACCAATTTTCAAGCCTCCCCAATGACAGATTAAGTATTTTCATCACTTTTTTCCACAGTTGAGGGCAGAATTGGCTCTGCCATCTGTAGATTAAGAACACATGAATTAGTATACATAAAGAGCCAGGAAATTTTCCTTGAACCAAATATATACTCGTAGAATAAGAATCACACTGGTATCCGATGAACGATTATATCACCAAGAATTCAATCTCAATGTCAATCAAAGGTCATGCATTTCTAGGCAAAGATTTCCCTTCTGTAATTAGCGAGACAATTACATCATCACTATGTTAAGCTCTCTAAGATATAGAAAAGTTGAGCAAAAATAGTTATATTACATGAATAAGACCTGTGCAAAAATTGCTCCCGAGTCTTCAAGATCAGAATGTAACTTACATGGCACCATTGAGTGTGTCATACACCTCTGGGTTTACGTAAGTATATGTATGATTGATAGAGAAGGCTGAAGGCTTAGATCAACAATGCACACAAGTCGAGGCAACCGATGAGTTCAAAATGATTGTCGTTCAGCTAATTACCTATCGCCTTCTCCTTCCCTGTAAATGCAAAACATGCATTTCTGCTCAATTTTACATAAATCGAACAAATCATCGGTCAAATGCACACGAGCAGAACATACCATTCAAAAAGAAAGAGAGGACAGAAAAGAATACAATAAGAAGATTATAAATATGGTTAATTATGAGAAAGTCATTACTGAAGTAGCCATGCTATTATCACCTACCGAGAATGATGTATAAGACCAGAACTGAATATCATTCAGGATCCACAGAAACGTCTTTTGGAGTATAGTTAATTTTACAGCACATATCTATTTAGCTTATATAGCCTGAATAGCCTAATTCTTGTGAAGCTTAATTCTAGGTAGACTGTACACCTTTAAATTCAATTATTTTAGGAAGACGGAGGTTCATGTCAGCACAACCAAAAAGCAACAGCAACCATGAGGCATATGAAACAAAGCTCATTTTCAAAGATAACCTTACAGTTGAATCAAACAATTGAACTACCACGTATAATGTAGAGGATATAACAAAAAAGGTCAGCAATATAGAGCTAGAACTTACCGAGCCTGGATAATCATCCATGCTTGACTGTCTGCGTTTCTTTGAAGATGACAACGTGACAGTTTCAACTGCAGGTGGCTTTGACATGCCGCGCTTTGACGGAGTCATACTCTGAAAAGTAACAAAAGGTCAATCCTCAAATAGATCAAAAAATACAAAAGAGCTCATTCTACAAGGTTTAAAAAATTTAAACACTTTAATTCAAAGTGCATCCTACTAATGCTTAGCTGTACAAATAAAGGTAACCACGAGAAACCTTGGCAAGCTTTTTATCTTTTCGGGCTTGACGTTCCCTTTCATCATACTCCTGGTTTTCCCTCTCCACCAACCGTATAAGAGTATCACAACGTCTTGCAAGTTCTTGAGTGGTCCGGGATTTAACAAACCAGTCAAAGCGAAATAAAGGTGATGTTCGAAAAGCTGCTTTCAATTCATCCCAATTACTATACCCAAGTTTGTGGACCATGCATATCTGTGTGACAAATACAAGAGGTTAATATAAATGAAGACTGTAAACTACAAAACAAACCATTCATCAATATGACAGAAAAGCGCACCATAAATCGGTCACATTCCTCATTGTACAGCTTCCCCTTGTTTTGACCGTACTGAATTCTCAGTTCTAACCATGGGTTCTTATAGCGATCCAACTTTTTCCCAATTGCTTTCATTATCTCATCTTTACGCGAAATCCTCGCTTCACCCCTCTCAATAGTCTTTATTATCCTGTCATAATCTGGTATTCAAAGAGGAAGCAGGAAGTATTAAATCCATTCATCATGTGAACAGAAACTGTTCCTATTATTAACATAAATAAACAACAAAATCTTTTAAAACTTAATAATTACTCTAAATGGTCAATTTAACCACCAAAAATTCTGTACACTATGCTTGGTGGGGAGAACTTACCATTAAGTTCCTTGTATCTTTCTTTAAAAACTTTCGCATATCTTTCTACTTCTTCTTCAGTTTTTCCTTCCATTTCAGATGCAATTCCTTTTATGTCATTTCGACCATACTTTTCACATGCTCGAATAAAAGTGTTGAAGTCTCTTCTTGTCCACAATGAGAAGCTCTAACACAATCAAGTTAATCCAACATATCAACTTGATAGATAATGTACAAACACCACGTGACAACCTACTCCAGAACATGCTTCACTTTCCAACAGTAAATATCAGCATAAATGTGGCAAAGACACTCATAAGGTGAGCAAAATATATAAATCAGGCGCTAGAGATAACATGTAATCATGACAAAAAGCAAGTCTGTTTCTTACTTCTTCCAGCAATTTCTCCTTCTCCTCCTGTTCCTCAGAAGTCAGGGGCTCACCTAATTCTACCAATGCAAATTTCATTCAGTTAAAAACCTTCCAATCTTGGGAAAATAACATTAACAAATTAACCTTTAAAAGTGCACTACCTTCATTTTCATCTGTATCTGCCCCTATTGTGTCCTTCAATTGATTTTTTTGATGTGTTTGCTGAACATAAAAGGGACAAGGTAGCAACAGTCAGCACCATGATGCATCAAGCATATAAACATTTGTACGAAATAAAGATTAAACTACTAGCACAAAACCGCACAGAGATAGTGCTAGTGCAAAATTACTCACCATCAAGAAGCGTACTTCCTTTTCATACAACTCATTCAACCTTTGGGTGTTAAAAAACTGAAAGTCATGACTGTAAAGACATGCATACAATCAAAACCAACATAAATAAATGTTTTTAATAATAATGGATTGTCTTCCGATAGGCAAAATTACTTACAGCTGGGGCATACGGGGGATTCGAGGCTCTCTAGGTTTTGCAGGTCCCCCTTGACGCATTGCTTGTTTAAAATATTCAGACTCCGAGTAGCTAGGCAAATCCAATAATAACCCATGCTAAAATACTCTCATAATAACCCTTATTTGTGTTATGCCAGAAAACTAATTGGAGATAACTTACTTGCGCTTGCGTTCCCTTCTTGGAGGTTCAATCCACTTTTCACTCACGATTTTCTTGAAATCAAATTTGTTCTCATCCTTCATTCCATTGAAGTAGAAATTAGTAAGCAGAAAGAAGCTACAAATTGTTTGCTCAATAGCAGCAGAAAATAATAACTATAGCTATCAATTATTAAGTTATAAATAGGAGTGGCAGCATTTACCTTATCATCATCAAAATCATACAATTCTGCATCTGCAAAGAAGATATAACAGGTAATTACTAGAAACTGAGAGCGTGCTTGACGAAAGACAATCTACAAACTTTAGATCAGCAAAGGGTGATACTTACTGTCATCCATCTTGAATTTGATTGCATCTTCTGTAAACTTCTTCATCTTAGCATCAAGTTCTGCAGTTGTCTCTTCTCCTTTTGCAATAATCCTATCAATATCTTCATCTGTAATTGTGCTGTCCTTGGAGCTAAAGACCATTTCCGCACCAAACCTCACCATTTGGAGAAGCTCATCTTTGTTAACAGCTGAATTTACGAAACTGCCTTGTCAGTATCATCATGCTATTAACATGGACATGAAAAGCAAATAATCAAAATTTTGGGCAGAATTCTCACTTTTCTGCTCAGCCAAGCGACCCTGTTGAATCACCAGAGCATCAAGAGCAAGTTTCTTATAAGCTCTCTCTATCACTTTTTCCTCAATAGTATACTGAAGATAGAATTAAAAGAGATTACTTGAATGTTAAAAAAATGTATAATCCATTTCACAGAAGTAATAACTTAAAGTAGTAAACCTCTGTACAGAAACGGAAGACTTGAACTTCCTTCTTCTGACCAATTCTATGTGCCCGATCTTGAGCTTGCAAATCCATTTGGGGATTCCTGAATTTAATGGAAATTATTGAGAAAATTATATATCTATAATATACTACCAATCTAACAAAAGCCACTTACCAGTCACTGTCATAAAGGATGACGACATCAGCAGTGGCAAGATTGATACCTAAACCTCCTGCTCTTGTTGAAAGTAGAAAAATAAATTTTTCACTTCCTGGTTGATTAAAAGATTCAATGGCAGCATCCCGGTCCTCACCGCCAGTATTTCCATCAATACGACAGTATTGGTAATTCCGGAACATTAAATAGTCTTCAAGAATATCCAGCAATCTAGTCATCTGAAATTAGACAGACAAGTATTGCAAGTTTATGAGATGGGAACAGCAGCAAGGACAAGCTGTTTAAAGACCGCCATGTCAGATTATAGTACCTGTGAAAATATTAAGACTCTAGAATCTCTATCTTTCAGCTTTGGTAATAACTTATCCAGGAGGACCATTTTTCCTGCAAATACATATGTGAATCACTAGGCTTAAAAAAGACAATATCAAACATAAAATCCATGCAATCACTATTTTGTGTATATCATACCCGAATTAATAATAAGATGATCTCCCGTTGTATAAGGTGGCCCAGGTTCGGCACCTTGGAAGAGATAAGGATGGTTACAACACTTCCGTAGCTGCATGGCTATATTTAATAATCGTTTTCTTTCCCCACCAGCATTCACAACCTCCAAATCCTTCTGAAGCAAAGCCCGATAATAATGCTTTTGCATCTGGGACATCCCCACTTTGAGTATTGTTTCTTTTTTGGAGGTAAGCCTTTTTCCACATCAGATTTCAATCTTCGAAGAAGAAATGGCCTCAATACCTAAATGAACACAAAATTATGTTTGGTCAAATTTTGCAATATCCACAATTTTAGTGGTTCATCATGATGATTAAAACAAAGCAAATATAATTACCTTATGAAGTTGTTGAACAACTTCTTGCTGGTCATTTTCTCCAGATATTTGAAACCATTCATCAAATGTCTCAGCAGAACTAAATATTTCTGGCAACAAGAAATTCAAAAGTGCCCACAACTCATGGAGATTGTTCTGCAATTGCAATATTTCCAATGACAGATGCAGGCAGATGTAGATGTTGCTGCTAACTCTTACTAAAACTAGATTGAATCTCACTAAGAAAATTAGTTTTATTACCTGAAGAGGAGTTCCAGTGATGAGAAGGCGATAGTTGGTGTTGTAAAGGCGCATTGTTTTCGAAAGAAGAGAATTTTCATTTTTTATCCGATGTGCCTCATCAATAATAACATAACGCCAACTGAAACGGCGCAAGGCAGTCTTTTCCTTGATGGCCATTTCAAAGCTAGTCACACATACATCAAATTTTCCCGCAACCAAAAGATTCTCCTTTATATGCTTCTGCAAGAAGGGCTCACTCTTGGTTATAATGTTCCACGATTGCTCTAATAAAGAGGAAAAACAACCTTGCAAAGAAAGGGGCAAGGGGTGGGGGGGCGGTGGTAAGGAACAAGGAATGTACCCTTTCATCGGGATTGCCAAGAAATTTCACAGCATGCAGAATTGGACAGAACCTCCGAATTTCTCTCATCCAGTTGCCAAGAGTAGATTTTGGTGCTACGACCATGTGGGGTCCAGTAATCCCTCTAAACTCATGTAAGTAACCCAGTAGGGAGATCGTTTGCAAGGTCTTTCCTAGGCCCTAGGAAGCAATCACAACCAAATTATAACAATAATTCTCGTAACAAAAATCCTTGTCAAATATCAGCATTATCATCAAAGACTAAACTATAGTTAAAAACCAAACCATCTCATCAGCCAGAATTCCATTAATTCCATTCTCATAAAGCCGGATCAGCCAATTCAGACCTGCTAGCTGATAATCTCTCATTTTCCCTTGAATGCCTACCAATAAAACAAGCCCAAAGTCGAACTTGAACCATTAAATTAAGGAAATTTAACGTATGGATAAGAACGTTAAAACAGAACAAACTTGTTTTCTGTTAAGCACATTATTATGTGGTAGAACTAAGGGTACAAAGAAAAACAAAACTTCTATGACATCAAAATGTTGCCTGGACACTTGAAGGGGCAATTCTTTTAACAAACCACACCTAATTGCAGCTTTCACAAAAAATTGTAATAAACCAACTTGAGTTCGATAAGATAAAGAATGCTTGGCAATTTTAAAAATAAAACTAACAAAATCAGGTAACACTCACATGCTGGCTGCGTCAATAAGCGTGTGCTAACTGTTCCAACTTCTTCTTCCTTCAAATATTCTTCATCTTCCTCCTCTTCAGTTATCTTTGATGCGTGATGGCCCCTTCAAAAATATAAATTTAAACAATTTAATTAATAACTTCAACTATTAGATTGACTTGATATGTATAATGAGTAAGTACAACTTTCATGCCATCACTGGAACACAAGAATACACCATTAAGTATACCTGCAATCTAATGTCAATCCAAAATATTAAATGGAACAGAAAATTTAGGATGGAACACAAGAATACACCTTTAAGTATATCTGCAATCTAATGTCAATCCAAAACATTAAATGGAACAGATAATTTAGGATACAAGTGTTGCACTGAAGTGTCACTAACCCAGTGAAGTAACTTCATGGCATAAAAGAACCAAATTTTCTTATTTATCTTCTAAAACAGTGTGGTTAAATTTAGTGAAGCAGAAAACAAAAAGATTACTTTCTTTAATCAAAATAACAACCTAAATTTCAATAATAACTGTTTGATGAAGTAATTCAACTAGTCATTAAGTATATGATCCAAGCTTCTTGACAAGTTCTGATAGCTGTGGAGCATAAAATGAAATGTGAGATAACTATCATATAGTTGCAACCATTACCTTCCCTTGGGTTTCTTCTCCTCCGCTTGGGAACCTTTAGCAAAATGGGCAAATATTTCAGTCTGCTCAAGCAGATACTTTAGGCGGCCCTTCCCTTTATTGTTCTGATAATTCAGTAAAAGGTAAACAGTCAATTTATAAATTATTAATAAATAGGTCATATGCTCAAATAATCCAGGCCCTCACGCACCATATCAGCATCAATTGAAGCATTCTGTGTGTCTAATATCTCTTGGATCTTTTGTTTCTTCCACCTTTGCATCTCTCTCAGCTTAGCTCTTTCGCGTTTGCCAATTTCAGAATTTGCAGCCACGTTGCTTTCCTGATAAACGCGCATCATAGAAAATTCAACACTCATTAATGAGAAAGTAAAAAGAAAACTAAAGTTTTCAAAAGAACGGGAAAAAAAACAGGAGGCATGAAAGGCAAATAAATGATTAGCAACAGCTTGAACATGAATAAAACAGTGAGCCATGGCCAGGCTAAAAAAGACCAATATAATCACACCTGCTTTTATTCATTTATTTTCATTACCAGGTTCTTATCACTCAACACATCCCATTCTAAGTCAACATCCCAGTGGACACAGCACTTAAATTGACTATTCATGTTCTTAATCATAACAAAACTAACACCCAAAATAAAACACATAGAAGCAGAAAAAGGCTAATTTCCCCCGTCAATGTAGTATGCTGAGACCCATCTAACTGCATTCTGAACTTTCAAAATCAATATCATTTCCATACACATACACAACAAACACCCAATCATGAACAACTATCAGTATCACAGTCAAGTAAACCACCAAACAAGTCAATGCATTGTAGGCATGAAGGAGTAAGACTCTTCATTCTAGCTAGCCAAAATGCAGTATTGTCCCAATCTCCAACTCCCATGTCATGTTATCTCATAAAGAAAAACATTCCACTGTCTACAAGATTCTGTGCTAAGTTGTGTCTAAAAAACGCTAAATTGGCTCATAGATTCAAATCATTCAACCTATAAACCACTCAATAGAATATGGGCAGGGAGGAATGTGCCTCTTTAGTATAGCTTTCCAAAACGCAATACTAACCCATCATGCAACTCCCATGCTATGCCATGATGGAAAATACCCTACCGTCAATAATAATCTATGCCAAAAAGCTTGCATCTAAGACTAAATGGGCAAACAAACTCCAATTCTTCCACCTATAAACATTGAATGCCAACATTACAACACAAAACCAATAAAGGTTTCTACTTTGAACAAAAGACAACAAAACTACATTTCCCCATCCACCACAGAAACCGTAGATACATAACATTACCAACATCATACAACAAAACTAAACGCCAAAAACAAAATCTGAAAAACAAAAAAGAAGATCATCTCACGTCGTCTTCGTCGTCTTCCTCGTTCGTGCCCAAATCGGCGCCGGCGTCGTCCTCCGTATCCGACGAGTCCAAACCGGGCCCGTCCCCCGCCACCGCCTTCCCCACCGCCTCGAGCTCCTCCTCGTCCTCCAGTTCAATCTCCGCATTCTTCGCGTCCTCCTCCGAATCCGTCGACCCGCTCGACCGGGCCTCGTATGACTCGTCGGAGTTCGACACCTTCTTCGCCATCGAATCGAAACCCTACCCTCGACGGAGGCGCAGCGCGGAGATCTGAGCGGCGAGATCGCCACTGGCAACTTCGCGACGGCGACGGCGGCGGCGGGAATGGTGGGGGTTTGGGGGCGGCGGGCGGCGGTGGCGAGGGCGTTTTTATTGAGCCCTTGTAATTTGTGGGTAATGAGGGCCTTTTTGTAATGGTGGAATCTGGAAAGGGAGTTTTTTAGGGGTGGAGCGAGGGCTGATTTTCCCGCCAAGTCTCCAATTTCCCCTCCAGATTGTGGGGCCGGTGGTTTTGGGTGGATCCTGGTCGTTGATTTGGGAGGGGCCACGAAGACGCCTTTGGGTCTCCAGTTTGTGAATCACGGATTGAGTTGAGCTGCTCGGACTCTTGGGGGGCGGTTCATTTTAGGTTTATTTGCTTGTTACCTTGCCGGTTTAGTCGGTCCCGATTTAGTTCAGTTTTTAGGGACTATGCATATGGGGCCAGATGGCCGAACAAGCCGGTTATGCTCGGTTTGGTCAGTCCCGATTTAGTTCAGTTTTCAGACTATGCATATGGGGGCTCAAATGGCCGTACGAGCCGGTTATGCCTTATATATGCCCCATATATAAATAATAATTTCAGTTATGTTATAACAGAACACGAGCTATTAGCGTATACATAAGGTATACGAGTCTGTACTTATGTTAGCTCTGGATTTTAAGGTTAAATTTAGGTCGTTGCAGCATTTAGTATTCATTTAAACTTTCTCATAATATCTCATTTACATGCATCTTAGGCCAACTATATATATATATATATATACATATATATATATATATATATACTTTATATACCTTAAATGGACCATGCTAGGTCTACAAATTGTTGAGCATTCAAATTGTGCCACATGGCAAGATTAGGTTCTGCCACTTTAGCCCTAACATTAGTCAACCAGATTTTAGGAGATTTTCTCCCGTATTTTTAGAATATTTTCTACTCCTAGGGCTGCACTCACTTTGGGCAGTCACCGGCTAGCCTCCAGCCACTGGGTTGGCACCACGTGACGGCTATCGACCCGAGCACAACTTCGA
Source organism: Piper betle (assembly GCA_033002965.1). Classification (NCBI taxonomy): domain Eukaryota; kingdom Viridiplantae; phylum Streptophyta; class Magnoliopsida; order Piperales; family Piperaceae; genus Piper; species Piper betle. Next base: position 18,301 of record JAURVB010003094.1, on the reverse strand, counting down.
CATTGGCGTCGTAGCGGTGGCCACCATAGGCGACAGTTTGTTCGTGGGATTTCTACTACCACTATCGCTTTCGGGTCGAGATAATCACCAAGATCGATTCCCCTCGTCGAGGCTGACATTTTGAAATTACCCCCGACCAGCAACGCAGTCAAGGATGTCGTCACTTCCTGATAGCGTTTTCCCACTTTCTGGTCATTACCAACCAATCGTTGGCTGGACACGGTCAACCATCACCTCAAACACATTCCTCACTCAACAGCTGGCTGATTGAGCCTAACCCCGCCGACTATCGCCACCAGAATCGTCCCTAGTGACTCCACCTACCCCGGCGGCCATCCCCCCTCTTCGCAACCATTTTTTGGCCAACAAACATCTAGACTTTGTCAATAACCGCCTCCATCACACTCCATGTACTCCCCACTATCGATTACAATCACTGGCAATCCCCCGTCATGCCATCGTCTAGGTTTTTCAGCGATGAGCACCGTCGGGCCTGTTTGCCTTGACGTCATCACTTCTCGATAGCGTTTTCCCACTTTTCGGTGGTTACCGACTAGTCGCCGGCTGGACACCATCAACCATCACCTTAGACACATTCTCCTTGACAGTTGGCCGATTAAGCCTAACCCTACCGACTGTTGCCGTCAGAATCGTCGCCAGCGACTCCACCTACCTTGGCAGCCTTCCCTCCTCTTGGCAACCATTTTTTGGCCAACAAAATTCCAAACTCCGTCGATAACCGCTTCCATCACACTCCCTGTCCTCCCCTCTATTGATTGCGATCTCCGGCAGTCCTCTATCATGCTGCCGTCAAGGTTTTTAGCGATGAGCACCGTCAAGCCCGTTTGCCTTGTCTATGCTCATGTTTGTATCTGCCTGTCCATGTCCAGCTACGACCCACCTAACCGAGTCCAACCAACCTGACTCAATAGCTTGATTTAGTTGAGTCAGCTCACCAAGTTGACTTGACAAATCATTTTCATCTGTTTTGCCCATTTTTATCTATTTTTAGACCGTTTTCGGCAATTTGAGACTTTCTACATTAATTTAGATGCATATTCACATTATTTGGCCTATCTTGATATAATAATTATTTTTCTTTACTTATATTTATTGATTTGTTTATTCATTCATTATTGCTTACTTCGTGTTCTTTAAATAAATGTCATACGTGATGAATGCTCATATGATTATTTATTATTACTTATAATGTATTTATTTATTTACATTATTCTTATTCATGTTTATCTTATCTAATTTAATCAATTAATTAAATATTATTTATTGGCTTGCACACACATTATTATTTATTCATGTTTAATTGTATGTTCATATTTTGATAATTATATTATTATTATTCATGATTACTCGTTATTAGCTATTTATTTACTTATTGAATTATTTATTTATTTACTTGTTTATGTGCTAATATTTACTTGTGTTTAGTTGTATATTTATTTAGTTTTATCTATATTATTATTGTTATTTTTTTATTTGTCATTTTTCTTAATGTTACTCGTCCACTATTATTTTTAGTATGGTTCTTTTATTTATTTGACTTATTTTATTTATTTAATTGTTTACTACTGCACATGCCTCATTTTGTGTTCCATACATTGTTCATTTGTTTCCTTTCCATTGTATATTATTTGTGATGTTATTATTGATGTGAGCATATACCATAACCTTGCATCATATAATATGGACCGAGAGAGGCATTAAATGGCTTATTTTATTTATTTGACTTATTTTATTCATTTGACGTTAGGATTTTTCTCAAATTTACCTCTATAGCCTATTGTAGATTTGATTTCTAGATCGTAGGATGTATTAAGTGGCTGTTTTATTGACCCCACTTAATACGGGTCATCTACACGCATTTTACTTTAATAATTAATAACCCTCGAAAACGAGATCCCTTATGTCGTTTTTGAACTTAGCTCCACCTCACGTTGCTCTGGGTTATGAGTTACATAGAGGTTTGGAAAAGGGCTTAGGATATTTACTTTTTTCCCAAGAGTGGGACTAGTTATTGCCAAGAGAGGCATTTGCTATGAGTGGCCTAACATCAATTCAGTTTGGGAAGCTATCGAGTCTACAACTGGATGGCTCCTCAATAGATGCTCTTTCTAAGTTCCCATAGAGATTATATATAGTTTTCCTTCCTCGTGAAAATCAGATTCAACTTACCAGTTTGTACTAGTTATTTTCTGAACCAGTAATATTTGTTACTGATATTTTTTCCTATTATATATGTAAGTCTTATGATATCACTAACTTCCAAATTGTCTTCAACTGATCATTGTGCTCAATAAGAATAGTGACCATAATTTACTTTCCCTTAAATGCACTTCCCTTGTTTTTCCTTATCTCTCATTCTTTTTCCAAATATTTGTTTTAGTATACATATATATACACGACACACACACACACATATACACACATACAATACCACTTTGTGCCCTTAAGACAGGATTATTCACGATCAGACAATTCTTCAACTCTTCTGAAATTTTCCTCTTTTCTTTTCTCCTTTTTTGCCTCACAACTTCTTCTCCTATTCTCTTCAAGTGATTATAGATTGTCCTCCCTTTTTTATAAGTACTTTGACCCATGAAGAAAATTCCTAGTTAGTCACGCTAAGTCAAGGTGAAAGCAATAGATTTTTCATAATGGGCCAAAACTACAATTATGTTAAGGATACAAATAGGAGGTCAATGTACGGTAGAATATGACTAAATTATGGTTTTATTAGAGATGACTATTTTGACCCTAGTGATTAAGTCTCACCTAAATCATTTCCTAACTATTGAAAGATTATATTCGCCTCAAGAATCCTAAAATGAGATTCTAATTTTCTTTTCTCCTAGACTTACAAGAATTTCCGATTTAATCAAACAAGGTTGAGCATTACATCAGACAATAAATCAGTTGCCTTGAAATGTAACTCAAAGAAATCTACAAATGTGAACCCAATCATGCCATGATAAAAAATTAGAGTGCCTTATTTTCCATTGTATTTTATCAAGATAGCTATTCTCTAATATATATAGTTAACTGTTGATACAAACTCAAAATACGAATTGTCTTCTCCCCCAAACTTAAGTCTAATTGTGCCCTCACAATTAATAACATATGACCCACAAAATAATAGCTTATAGCACCAATACAAACAAGCAAAAGAAGAGTAGAAAGAAAAAGAGAGAGAAGGGAAGAACAAGAGTAGGGAGAGAAAAATGCTCATTTAGGTATGTCAGTTGTCCTCATCTGACGGAGTTGAGATTGGCCATGGTAAAGTGACCAATCAAGGGATCTCCTCCTCCTAGTCATTTACAACCTCCTCCTCATCTTCATCTAGGCCTTCTTTGTCTTCTCTTGATGGGGTAGGGTCTTTTAGAAGTGATGCCTTAGCAGATTTAGTCTTCATTCTATGTCCGACTAGTGGTGCCTTAGCTTCCTTTGTTTCTCTTTTCACTCCTATTATTCATGAACAAAATAGGTGCATCAGATGTATCTATTTTGGTTGTTTCATATTGGTCTTGTATGTAATTGTTCCACTTGTGTTGGTACTCCATGAAAGTGATCATCTTCTGCTATATTGCCCCAATCTCCTTGAGTTTCTCCAATTTCTTAGCTCCAAGTATGTGCCCTCTAATATGCAGTTCATCAGTTGATGCCTTGACAGAGATTGCTAGCCTTGCTTTGATCTTTTTTTCATTCTTCTCTAACTCCCATACCAGACTAGATGCACAATTTAGTGATGATAGCTAAAAACCATAGTCAAAAGTCTGACCGAGTCAATTATATTGTTGTAGATTATCCATCCAACATCCACCTTCCTTGTCCCAATCATTGCATACAACAGGATAGCTTTGTTTAGTGTAATGTGGGAGGTGTGTGTTGTAGAAATTAATCTATTATAGATGAGCTTGAAGAGCGATCCATCTTGGATGTAGAGCCCTCACATTGAAACTAAGATTCTAATTGTTCTTGCATGTAGCCAAATAACTTCCTTGTCAACTTGATACAATTTCTTCACTAACTAGGTGGTCTCACTCATTTATCCATGAGGACATATTATTCATCATCCTCATGATCATGTGCTCCAATAAGTTTATTGAATGCTTTACTTGACATGTTGATCCACTTCCCTCTTACAAAAAATTTGTCATTGACTATTTCCTCCAAATTTGCATAAAATTCCTTTACCAACTACAAAATAGCATCATTTGGTTTCTTTCAGAATTCAGTTCACCTCAAACATTTGATGATATCTTGTACTTCCTTGTCTGTGCCATACTTGTGACTCAAAAACCCTTAGGCAATTAGTAGAAATTTTAAATTAAGAAAGAAATTACAGGTCTATTGTGGGCTTAATATCAACTATAATAATTAAACAAAAAACCAAAGATTGATGAGAGTGAAAAAACTGAGGGCTTTAACATAAAAATAAAAAATAAAAAAACACAATACACAAAAGCACCGAAATATGATAAGAGCAAAAAAAACGCTAATGATAATTTTTTAGAGAAGTTTTTTATAATATTTTTTAGAAAGGTTTTTGATAAGTAAAAAGATAACTTGAGCCAAGGCTAAGGTTATATTTTTGAGCCTATTTTGACGTGGGTCATCCGATTACAAGGATAACGTAGATCAAATCTTCAAAAAATAAATAAATAATTGCAGGGAGAGGGGTAGCCACACCCCTATAGATTTGGCCCCCCTGCAGCCATTTTGGCCGCCGAGAGTTAAAACAAAAATCATTGTTGGCAACTTTTCAGCCGCCAATAAAAAAACCTTCTTTTAATTGTGAGCAATTGCTACGGCCACCTACAACCAGATTTGGCCGCCAAAAGTCAAACCAATACGAATGTGGCTAGAGTTCTAGCTGTACGTGCCTGATTAAGTTGCTAGTTTTTCAAGATAGGGGGTGGGGGATTTTCTGTTTCTTGTGATCTAATTTAGGCCGATGGTTGCAAGAGAGATCGCTTAAGCCAAGCTCACACAACCCAACCTCCTTTTTTTTATAATCCTAAGACTTTAAATTATTTCATGAATGTGTCCAACATGCCGTAGAAAAATAATTCTAACTAAAATAAAAACACAAATTTATTAATATTATCACTAGTTTGGTCACTGAGAAATGTCATCATTACAAATAAAAACACCACATTTAATCTTAGGAGGTTGATATATTTTTTATTTTAGTTATCTCCCCCTTTACATTAAAGTGTTGGTTTTTTTTTCCAAATTGTGTTTAAGGCTTTATTGTGATGTGTTTAATTGTGGCTCGTCTGATTGTTTTATGAGTCCATTACTTCGTACCTAATATGATTATTATAATAATAATTATTTAATTAAGAGTATACTTCTACCTAAATTAGAAATCTCAAAAATACTCACCCTTTAATAGTTTAATGGGCTCGATAATACTTAATTAATTTAAAATTATTACTATTATTATTTAATTAAGGAGTATAGTTCTATCTAAATTATTATTATTATTTATACTTCACAACTCAAAATAAATTGATATTCAATATATATTATTATTATTATTATTATTATTTATCACAAAAATTTTAAAGCATAAATCTACCAAGATGAGGAATTTCAAAATATTGATAATTTAATAATTATACTATTTGAATTAAATTTATTATTTAATATACATTTTTAATTTAGATTTTTTGACAATTTTAATTAATTAATTAACTATTTATTTATATATTGTTAAGTATTAGAAAGAAAAAACTTAGAGCATAAATCTATATGAATTAAAAAAATTAACAATAAATTTTATAAAATTATTAAATTTTTACTTATTAAAATTAAAGTTACTTTTAATATTTATTATTTTTATTCCTTAAATAAATACTAATAAATTTTAATATATTTATAATTATACAACTCAAAATAAAATTGATATTTGATATACATATTATTATTATTATTTATTAAGAAAGCATAGAAGCATAATTCTATGTAAATTAGAAATTTTAAAGCATTGATAATTTAATAATTATTCAATTCGAATTAAATTTATTATTCAATATACATTCTTACTTTAGATTTTTACAAATTTTATTTAGTTAATTAACTATTTATGTGTTTATATATAGTTATTTATTACTACTAAAAAAACTTAAGGCGTACTTTCATATGAATTAAAAAATTGTAAAAATAAATTTCATATAATTATGAAAATTTTTACTTATTAAAATTAAAATTACTTTTAATATTTGTATATAAAGATTTTTTTTGCTAAATTAAATAAATATTCAATATTTTATTTTAAATAATATTTTAATATTTTTTAAAATTAATTTTGTACATGTTTTAATATTAGTTATATTAATATGTTTTAAAAATAACCTCGGCCATCGCTAGTTATTAATTAAATTAAATTAAATCGTTCCCATTCATTACCCGCCGCCGTCCCCGCCCGCCCGCCGCCGTCGCCCTTACCGACGCCGTCGCCGGCGCATCCACCGCTGCCATCGCCGTCGTCGCGTCGAAAACTGAAATAACGGGCTCATGATTGTCATGACAAGCCCTTAGTTGCGCGCGCATCCTACCTTCGCACCCGTGTTCGTCATCCAATTCAAGCCCTTAGCTGCGGCTTATGCCCGCCGCTTCGGTCGATCGACAGTTTCGCTTCCGACATCGGCGAGGCAAGTTTTCTCTTTCTTTATTTGTTAGCGATGGAAGTGAAAATTTCATGTTAATTTCTCTTTTATTGGTTTCGTTGGTGTACGTTGTGATTTGGTGATGGGAATTAGGGTTTTGGGAGGTAGGGCGGTGTTCTCTTTGGAAAATGGTGGAGATAAGATTAAGAATGATGCGGTATGAGCTGTTTGGATTGCATTGTTTGATGATTGCAGGCTATGGAGCGGTTGCACTGGTTGAAAGCGATTTTGTTGGTTTCTATGCTCACCATTGCGGTTGGACGAGGTAACTTTTTTTTCCCCTTTTTCAAGCTATTTACTATGTGCGACTTTATGAGTTACGGAGTAATATATGCTTGGATTCCCTTTTTGGTAGTGCATGTTACTAATTAGGAATAGTTGCATGGTCTTGTGCATCTTCAGAATTTGGTGTGCCAAACGTAACCTATTTTACAATCTTAGGGATTGAATCATAGTATATATAGGTAGGATGAACGATTGGCAAGGCGTTGTCTGGCGTGGCTGGCTTTGTGCACTGTAGGTTAGGAATTGGATAGGCACATTGTATCAAAACACACACACACACGCAGAGGTGTGATTGTATAACACAATTAGATGAGTTGAGAGATCAGATTGACTTATTATATAAACTATAGCTCCAAAATAGAACTGGCAGGTTGTAATCCTTGTTGCATGCCTGCATAGAAATCAACACCCTGGTTATTGTCCGGATAATCAAGTTACATGGTCTAAAATCATGCTGAATAGATGGTGGTAACATTCAATATGAGAAGGTCCTTTTTTTCTAAATACTTATAAAGATGTATTTCATATTCTTATGTGGAAGAAATGTCTGAAACGAATGGAGACATTTTTCTAATAGGTTATCGTCTGAATAATCATATTGAATGGCCAAAAATTGTGTTGAGTAGACAGTTCAAACATTCAATTTGAGAAGTTCATTTAATTTTTAAATAGTAAAATAGAATTTTTGTACATTTTCATGTCAAAAGAACTTTATCAAACTAGAGGGAATTTTTCCTAATAATTGTTGAGGATATTTTGGGTTCTTCCTTTCATAAAAGATCTATTTTTCACTGGATATTGATTAAGATTCTTTTTTTAAAAAATCAATTTATTCTCTTCATCAAAACTTTGCCATTTGTAATCACATGGATCCTACATGAGGATCCACTTCATTGACCTCTTTTTGGAATAAGGTGGAAGAAGAAAATAAGAATCCTCTTTTCTTGATTTCTCCTCAAGATAGAACACTCTTGATTGACCTTCTTGGTCAGATGGCGATTCTTCGTTGAAGGTCAGATGACAATTCTTCGTTGTAAGCATTTCATACTGTGAAATAACGATTTTTGCTGTCCCATGTCATTGATTTATTCTTTGAAATCTATTTAGACATAGAAAATATGCCTTGACTATAAGATATTGGCATATCCAGATTGCCTAGCTGTGTAAAATATGTATTGACTGGTTCAAGTCCTCATGAATCTATGGTTTTTTTTCTGCAGGATTGAAAGCCAGAAACGATAGTGGTGTTTCTATTTATGATCCTACTCTTGCTAGAGTACTTGTGGAGTATGCTTCTGCGGTAAGGCTCTGTTTAGCTATTTTGCTACTTTTTTGTTCCCCTATTTTGCTTTACACATTTGGGAAGCAAAATACTGTTATTTGCTCATGGTTGTATCTGTTAAAATGGCATCTGATTTAACAGGTATACATGTCAGACTTGACTGCTTTAATTACGTGGACTTGTGACAGGTGCAATGACCTGACGAAGGTATTAATAGAAAAACTAGAAAGATTTTGACGCTATATACAGTTAAGATGATTAATTTTTACTTATATAATTCTAATAGAATAGCAAATGGCTTTCTGTACAGGGGTTTGAAATGATAGAGGTGATAGTGGATGTGCAACATTGCTTGCAGGTGCACCTTATGCCAATTATTCCATATGATTTTGGAAGCTTGATATTCAGATTTTTTTTATATATTTCTTCCCTGCCTTGATCAAATTTTGGTATGAATGTGATTTATATGCGTACAAATGTCTTATATGTAACATTAGTTTGTGTATGTAGGCTTATGTTGGGGTAGCTAAGGATCTTAATGCCGTCATAATTGCATTTAGAGGAACTCAGGAGCACAGGCATGCACCTTGACTCTAAGATGGCATTATTTATGATCATATTTTTTCCTTAGACATTATTTTTAGATGGTTTTGAGAAGGGTGATAAGCTGTCTATGAAGGAGTTCTCCCATGCTGTTGTATGAGCTCGTTATGTTCAAAACTCTTGTTTGTTTTTCTCTTGCTTTTGATGATATAATAATTTTTTAATGCAATTAAGAATTTTTAAATGTAATCTGTACTATAATCACTTCGAAAGGTTGCTGCATGGTGGCTTATGAATGCTGAAGAAACTATTAATGTTGCACTGGCAAGTGATGGCATATTGAATTTTCATATTTTAGTTTCTAGGTTATTAAGAGGGGACAAAACTGGCATGACTTTTTAGGTTTTGGATTGCTGATTATTGCTGACCTCATATAACATTTTTTCTTGAGGTTTCTTTTTCTATAGTCAAATATTTGTAATTGTTTCTGCCAATTCTTTTCCTAATATTTGGAGCAAGTTGCTGATTTGTTCAAATAAATTTTTTGCAGCTTACAAAATTGGGTTGAGGATCTGTTTTGGAAGCAACTAGACCTTAATTATCCTGGCATGCCAGACGCAATGGTAATACAAATCTTTAGTGGTCCATTCTTTAAAAATTTTGAACAAAATTAGTCTTTCTTACACTATGCGCCATCTCAGGTGCACCATGGATTTTATTCAGCTTACCACAACACGACTGTGCGTCCTGGAATTTTAGATGCCGTAAAAAGAGTGAAGGAGTTCTATGGAGACTTGCAAATAATGGTCACGGGGCATTCAATGGGAGGAGCTATGGCATCTTTTTGTGCACTTGATCTTATAGTATATATCGTGATCTTCTTCTTAATATGTTTGCATATATATGCTTTACTGTTATCTGATTGGGAGTGCTTGATTGTGAAAAAAAGCCCTTAGAAGATACATGAGCTGCTATTAGCCGTGGATGTAGAGCTTTCTTATTGGCTGTGGAGATGATGAGTTGCATTGCTGATAATATCATGGGGTGGTGCAATTTTATAGTGATCATTAATTATGACGCTTAGGTAGGAAAACCAGGAATTTGATAGGCGCTCTTTGATGTGCCCATGTCTTGTTTTCCCACTAGAGCATGAATGACTAGTTAATTGTATCTTACTTACAAGTTGAAAATTTTCATGGGTATGTCTTTAATTATGTGTGAAGATAGGGCTTTTGGGACTATGAATACTTTGCCATTTGTACTCATGTCTCCTAGATTAGATCCATGTCTCCGACCTCTTTTTGAGTGTGGAAGAACTAGACAATATTTTTTATGTATGAATTTGGTTCTGATGACACCTTGGCTAAGTACCACCTGTTTTTAGGACATGAAAGCAGGCTGTAAATCTGTTGTGCCATCTGTTTGGTGGTTCTACAGCAACTCCTCAGCCTGAAAACTGATAGTTGGCTTTGTATTTCTTCATATTCTAATGTATGAAATTGTGCATAGCCAGGTTAATTATGGAGCTAAGAATATTCAAGTTATGACTTTTGGTCAACCACGCATAGGGAATGCAGCTTTTGCATCTTTCTTTAGCGCAGTTGTTCCAAATGCTACTCGAGTCACCAATGAGCACGATATGGTTCCACATCTACCTCCATACTATTCTCTCTTTCCTCAAAAGACATACCATCATTTCCCAAGAGAGGTATACCATTATATCAAACTCTAAATTTATCTTTTTTTGTTTTTAGTCCTTGTTCAACTTAGTTTAAGTTGACTTTGGCTTGTGACGGTGGTTGATTGTCTTTGAATGTGGATATGTGTGTTCTAGGGAGTTGATTGGTGAGAACATAATGATTTGAATGCATTAATCTTATGATTTTGTTCTTTTGTTCTCATTTATATGATGATGTTTTTTTGTTATTGAGTGTAGTTTGTTGCATAGTGATGATTTAGTAGCTTCTTCACCAGATGACTTTTACTTTTATATTGTATCAAGTAAGTTGTAGCATCTTGATATATTTTTTGTTCATAATCTAACCACTTCATTTGAATTTGCCAAATAAATGGAGTTCGGGGCAATTCTTATTTTTCTGGTCCATTTTTTTTGACTATATCCTTACCTCATATGATCATAATTTCCTTCTTTCAAGTTTGTTTTGTCCTAACACAATGGAATACATTATTCTTCTTTAAAACTGCATCTGCTGGTCACATCCAAATAGTTTGAATTATATAACACAAGTTTCTTGTACTTCATCTTACTTGAAGCTCTTTTAGTTTACAGTTAAACTCAGCATCTTTTTTCGCTTTTTTTTTCTGGTGAATGAACACTATTTATCATGTAGGAAAAAAAAGCCCTAAAAGTATACCTTGTCTCTGTCTGACTTCAGTGCTGGTCATGTAGAACTCCAGAATTAAGTTGTATTTTATTAATGGGGCAAGTATTATGCATGTCATTTCTTGGTCTGTATTATCCTTTATTTCGACTGTCCATCTTAGAAAGATAAAATCATAATTCTTGTAACTCCTTTTCTATATCTACATAAGGAAATTACATCTCATATATTTTGTTTCACAAAGTATAGATCTTAAACTGTTTGCTAGTTTCGAAGGCTTTGTTATTCTCAAATTCTTATTCTATTTAGTTGAATTAACCAAAACAAAAAATTGGAATTTTTTATTTGAATATACATATGCAGACATCACCAAAATATTAGGTTTGTCAGTTTGAGTAGGGTTGTTAATTGAACGAGCCAGCTCGTGAGCATTTACCGTTCGGCTCAACTCGACTCGACTCGAAACTCGACATTTAAATACTCGAGCTCAAACTCGACTCGAACTTGAATCTTACGAGCCGAGCTTAAGTAAGGCCGTGTTCGACTCGATTCAACTCGGTTATAACTTGAACTCGACTTGTAGTTCGACTCGAACTCGACTCAATAAAATAATATAATAATATAGTCTTTATATTATATATATATATATATATATATATATATATAAATATAATAACAAAGAAGTGAGATAGTTGAGATGGTAAATATTCAAGTTGATGTCTTCAAGGTTGTGGGTTCAATCTACATTAATTGTATTTTTTAAGTGAGGTACTTTTGACTTTTAATCAAGTTGGGTTTCGAGCTCACGAATGAGCTGGATTCGAGCTCGGGAAAATTAAACAGTTTAAGTGTATTCGAGCTAGGTCTTGGGTCGAGCTCGAACATATAAAAGATATTCGAGTCGAACTCGAGCATGTATGTTCAATATTCGAGTCGAACTCGAGCATATATGTTCAAAACTTGTTTGATTTCGAGTCGAGTTTGACCGAGTTTCGAACTATTCAAGCCGAGTTCGAACACAAGTTGAGCTCAGCTCGCTCTCTCGTTTAGCACCCATAAGTTTGAGCTTTAATCTAAAGTCAAAATCACTATGAATGGGTAGTGCTGAACAAGTAGAAATAGAAGAATGAAGAAAAGGATGGATAATAGGATGATTTGAGAAATTATGAAGGGATGTTGTAAAATCTCTGGTGCCCATGGGGCAAATTTGTAATGTTTGACACATTAGCAAGGTGGGGCCAATAATTAACTTATGCCTTTTTTTTACTTATAGGGGATTTGAAATGTGTCTCTAGTCAGTCTTTCTTCATCGTTTAGGTGTTCGGTCTCCTCCTTTTAGGTGGTGATTTCCCTTGGGAGTTTAGATTATTTTTTTCAATAAGATATTTCTCTTATTAAATCTTGCTTGATGTATATTATGGGTATTTTTTTATTCATGGGGTTTAATTACTATTTTTCATTTGTGAAATGGGTATAAGTGGTTTGCAACGCTTATCTGTTAAAAAATTACTAATATCAAGATACTTTGAAAACTCCCGGACTAAAGAGAATGCTTAAATGTTTATGGAATGCTAGGTTTGGACTTACAAGATCGGTTTTGGACAATTTATTTACACGGTGGAGAAGGTTTGTGATGAGACTGGCGAAGACCCAACATGTAGCAGGTAAATATCTATTTCCATTTTCGTTTTTATCCTCTTTTTTTCACTTTCCAACATATGCATATCTAACGTCCCTCTGATTACCATAGGTCTGTTCATGGAAATAGTATCACTGACCATTTACAGTACTTTGGAATAGACCTCCTGGCTGAATCATGGGGCTCTTGCGGAATTGTAATGGATGAAAGTTCTATAATTGATGGTGTGAACCACAATGGTAATTTTGTTTTGTCAAGGGATCCTTTTACATTGGTCATAAAGCTGAAAAGTCGGTCTTCTGCTGGTCTTAGCCCTGCATAGCATTCTTTGGGACTGCTTCATTCATGTCTTGGGCAATCACGTAAGTTTTTGCCTCAGTTCATTCTTCCATTCTTTGTGAATATCATGTTCATTCTTCGAGTGTGTCAACTCCATGTATGTATCATTACGGTGGTGAATTTTAGTCCCTGCGAATTTATGGTATTTACCATCCATGGATCTGCTGTCATGTTCATGTAAATTGAACTCTTGAAAATAAAAATTGCTTGTTCTTAGTGGCAATTTTAATTTGACAGTTTGCTGCAGATTGAGGTTCTGCATAGCCAGTTCGGTTGGTAGGGACATTTAAGATGTAGCAAGTGTTAGTTCATAGCATCTAATTCTGCGTGAATGCCGCTGACATTTGCATGATTGGTGCCCCAATATTATTCTTTGGCTTTACTGGTAGAAGATGGTCCACACGTCTTGAGATGAAACTAGGACCACCAGACACTTAGGTTTCTTTGTATGACATAATTTTCTTACCTTCAACGCATCTAAAGCTTATAGACAAGGAAGCAAGCTGCCAGCTTTTGGTTTACTAAGACTAGGAACTTAGAAGTGAATCAAATGATGTCGTAGCTGGAAAGAGGACTGACTTAGTACTGGTTTTTTCCTCGTAGTGAGTTCGACATCTTGGGAAGACAACTAAGTGCTATTTGGATAAATTCTATAGAACTTGGCATATGCTCCAACTTGCCTTCCTATTTGCAAACTTTATACCATTTGTCAGTCCTATTTGTTCTTAGCATCTTTTTTGTTAAGTTCAGCTATTGTTGGTCGTAGGCGAGAAACATTACTTTTGTATAAATTTTTCTGAGGGCTCAGTCACTGCTTCAACTACTCAAAAGCAGAATTTCAAGGCATGTTTAAGGGAGCAAAATCTAAGCCATGTTTTAAGGAACCGTCTCAATTGGAATATGGACCCCTATACAAGGGTTCCATAAGATTTAAACTCAATTCATTGTGTCTTAATGATGATATAGTAAAAGTAAATTAAAAACACGCTTTATGAATTTTTATGGTGGAGAACACTACAAATATCAAATTTTCTTATTAGGAATAAGGAATATTATAAACATACTCCTATTAATAGAAGGAAAATTCAACACTGGCCTATGATTAAAAAATAGGAGATTTGACTGATTAAAATACAATAAAAATAATAATAATAAATTAAATCATTATAGTATATCTCTTTTGATTAGGATTTATCTTTAATGTTAGAGTCAATAAGGATTCATGTTTAGTAAATTATTATAGTCTATTTTATTATTATTGATGGAGAATTTATCAATAAAATTAAAGTTTGTAGGTAATATAAGTTGCCCGTGGGAATTGGGGGTGACATTGCCTTGTTTGTATAAAAAACAACTTTGTTTTAATGCTACATCACCCACAAAAATCACATGATTTTAAGAGCTGCGTCTTGGACATGGTGAGGTGACCCAATTCATTCATTTATTTTTCTCTGCGCGTGAACTGTGCACGGGGGCCTCACCAGTCACCACCTTCTTTACGATGAACACGACCCAACTCTTCTCATATGCCCTTTTAATTGTCTGATGACTACCTAGATATTACTAGACGATTCGTTAACGAATCGATCGCTACCCACCTTGATGGGTGTGCCTACGGGCCCCAAACGAAGCCCTGTGTAGGTGACAGTGTACATTTTTTTTTTTTTGAGGGAATCAAAGCATATCAGTTTTAAGAAAGTGGGTAAGGGAGGAAGAATCAATGGATATTAGGAAGAGATGAAGGCAAAGGATGTCTTGGGAGTCTGGGGTGCTTTCAATTTGGAGACTTGGGTTGTCTTCTTGTGGCGATAAGCTATAGAGTCGGTGAGTCTCAAGAGCGCCCAGCTCACTCTAGTACTCTTAGTGTCTGATTATATTAGATTTTGATGAATGAGTCGACTCGTCGAAACACAACTCGGTGACTTGTTTCTCAGAAAATCTAATGAAGGATGCCCCATTAGATTTTGACAGCCAAGTGCTTCTATTTCTGATGAACATGGAGGCGTTCCCACGGCAATTCATATGAAAAAATTGTTTATAATTGGGTAGGGGTGTAATCAAGCTATGCTAACTTGCAAGAACAACGTATTTAGCACAGTTCGGCTTGACCCGTGCTTGTAATTTTAAAGCTCTTAAAAATACTTGGCTTAAAATGAGTAATTCAAAAACTATGTACAGATCTTGAGTACATATTGCTCGGTACGATGTCCGATGAGCTTGAGTACATAATTGTTCGGTTCAGTTTGAAGTTTGATGTCGATGCATTCAAGCTTGATACAACCTTCAATTTAGTTTATATTGTCAACCTAATATTTCATGGTCTATGCATACTGATCATTTATATATTATTTGACCAGGTAATGTATAATTTTAAAAGAAACATTTTTTTGTGGATTGAAAATCATTAGCTAAGAGGCAACTTTTAACTTGGTGGAATTATCAAAGAGCTTGATTTAGTTTGGCTTTGTAAATACAAGCTAACTTGAATACTTGGTATGAATGTTTAAAACATCAGGGTTCAACCGGCAAAAGTCTAATCCCATATCAAATCATGAGGTAAAAGTTTGAATATAAATTAAACATGAACTTGATGATGCTCAACTCGACATAACTCATTTCCACTCTCACAATTGTTTAAACCAATTCTCGGCTAATTGATTTTGTTTAGATAGACTTGACCTGATAACTTGCCAAGTCATGCCAACTCATTGAGTCACAAATCTCAAAATAACCGCCCTAACTACCAGTCCACTTTATAAATACAAACCATCCAATCTGTAAAACATGGGTCGTCTGTCCAATGGTTTATAAATACAAACCATCCAATATGTAAAACACGGGTTGTCTGTCCGATGGTTTTATTGTCGGGTCGGTTGTTACCCGAACCGGGTTAGTAGGCTTTGACTATTCTCGCTGTGGTTTATGTATGGTATGGTGTATGTTTGTCCGACCTTAGCCTCCTTTAGGGAGAAACAACCTCTGCGGCGATGCAAGCACTCCTCTCTTATTGTTGGGGTTGCAACTGCTAATGCGGTTGCCTATGGCACTCAGCTACACGGTGCCCCATGTCACCGCACGCAAAGCATGTGCTGGTGGCTCTCTTGCAGGAGCCCTGAAGGCATCTCTGACACTCTGGAGAAATAGGGTACTCTTGAAAATCACCTCACCGTCCTGGTATGGTCTATGTCTACTAGGGGAACCTCTGCTCATACTACCACTCGGCTGCATACACTGTCACTCCACCATCTGTCCTTTGTCTCTGTGACTATGGGCCCTGTAACACCCCGAATCCGGTCCACGCTCGTGAACCGAACTGGCATGTCACAGGCCCCGGCTAGGTTGGCTAACCCGAACTCAACTCGCGTGGATCTAATCTCGGCGTCTTAAGATGAAGATATTATTCGTCATGCATGGATGAATGCACAAAATCCTAACATGATACTACATGGATGACATACAAACTAAATTACACACCATCACAATTACGATCAAAATTGATGAAAATTCTAAAATAAAACAAACAGAATTTCCCCTAAAAGTGCAATTAGGGTCACCCTGTCAAAATACTATATATAAACATATATGCAAACATGTCTCTACATATCACGCAACTTCATTCACACAATTTGATATACTGTTTACTCTGCAATCTATTCATGTTTCACATTCTGTCATCGTGTCTTAGCATTCAATCATGTCACATCAACATATCTTTATATTTAATCATATCCTATCATGTCTTAGCATTTCACGACATTCACAATATAATAGCATCATAAATAGAATATTAACCACTATATCGATTGACATGTGTGCAAGCGACCACAGTGCTCCTCCGTCCAAGCTGGCTCCTCCAACTCGTGATTATTACCTATATATAGTATAAAAACACGTCAGTAACAAGTGTTACTGGTTCGGAAAATAAAATAACTATAACAAGCTGGCTATGAGAGCAAACTCTTATATGAAAGAAAACATCATATACTCCACGTGAACCTGAAGGGCACTACTGAGGAGCCACTGGGCTACAGACTCGGTAGCATCCCGAACTTACTGATCTGTTGCTGCTGATGCCGCTCTCGACATTTTCTTACTTCATTTTCTGGTCTCAAATCCTAAGCCCTCTCCTTACCTCCATATTTCTCCTGGCCTTGAGCACGAAGGCCGAGTACTCTCAGGCAGTCGCCTTTAGTACCCTTTGAACCACAAGTTCGGACATGCGCTGTACTAAACAGTACCCGTAAACCTCCACGTTCTCCGGGTGTGAGGAACTCAAGCGCGGAGTTGTTAGGATCCCTCGGGAATGGAACAGTCCGCTGGCACTAATCCAGAGCCCGCTTTGACTGTCACGGCATCCGCTCATGGTACGTGCAGTCAGTTTCTCCATCTCTCGTCTCACTGAAAACGCGAAAACTACATATATATAGGGTTGGGTAGGGATTTACATAATAGGCCCGAAGGCAACTTGTAGTGGATCTTGTTTTCGAAATTATCCTCGAGGGATCTCATCTTCGAGGGGTTATTAATCCGGAAAACTGTTCGGTTAAATGGCCCGAGTTAAGTGGGATCTAATAAAACGCCACTTAACCCGTCCTGTAAATAATAAAATAAACATACAATAGAAAAAGCGTAAAACAGAGATGAGTCCTAAACGGACCTGGTAGAAGCTCCAAGCGTGTCATCGCGCCTAGGCGGCGAGCTCCTACTCCGTACCTACACATCAAAACTAAATACTAACGCCTGCTAACTAAATGATGCATCAAACGCAATGAACATCACACACAATTCAATCATCAACATCCAGCAACAGTTAAATAATCATAAATGTAAATAATTCTAACTCATCCTATTCATACCAATTTTATTGTGTTTTTCAAGGTTACGTCCTGATCACTTATCATGCTGAGACTCGATCTACCTCATTAGATCACTTAACCTTCATTCTCAATTAATTGTATCATGCAATCATCATTTCATTCATAGTCATACATTTATCCTAACAACTAACCAATTCTAGCATGTTATGCTAACAATCATTATCAATTTTAAATAATCAAATCGGAGGTAATTATACCTCACGTCGTCGGCAATCGGCGACGGCTAGGGTTCCGTCGCGCATCTCAGAGCTCGAATTCGGCGCTCATCGGCGTCCGACGTTCGATCGGGATTGACTGGATGAACT
>JAURVB010003092.1:0-28118 GCA_033002965.1 Piper betle | reverse complement strand
GATGTACTCATTTTGTAGCTTTATACATGTAAATGATTAATCATATTGTATGTGTAAATAATAGATTGATTGCTATGGATAAGGGAAAACAAATTGTTTATAAAGATACTTGTAGTGAGGATTATTATCATTATGAAGAAATGGACAATGTGGACATATTAAGTTCACCATCATCAAGCGATTGTGTCATTCCCCTGGACACTTTTTATGATGGTAATATGTTTGATAATCCATAAAATCTAGATGATCAATATGTGATGGCTGCCATGGAGAGGGTTGCATCACAAAAGTGTCAAAGTCAGCCTATTGATGGTGTGGATGAGGAGTTTGATGATTTCATAATACAAGACAAGGGTCTCCAATTTACATATGATGAGAAACTCTTTGATGGTGTTTGTTTTTTCAACAATAAGAGATTTAAAATCCATTTTAATGGAGTATGCAATAGACTATAATTTTACATATAAACTGGAAGAGGCAGGGGGAAAGAAGTGTATGTTGCTAAGTGTGCACACTCAATGTGCAAGTGGAGGTTGCGTGCTGTAGGCCATGCGAATGGTGTTTGTGTGAGCCAGTTTTGTAACGACCCGCTTGAACCGGACCAGGTGTTACTTAAAAATATAGTTAATATAAATTAACATTCCAAAACAAGAATTTAAATGCAACAAATAAGTCTCGCAACATATAATATAAATCATAACAATAAATCATGTTCTCTAAAATATAAAATAACTGTCCCACAGTCTCGGACCGTTTCCCATAGCTATATTTATAACATAAGAGAATAATAAGGAAGTTCAATTTTTATTATCGATTCACCATACCTAGGCTGGTAAAAGAACCACCAACAACACTTCTATTCTTCAGTCTAATGTTGCTCACCTGTGGAGGCAATTCCACGTTAGTGATAAAACCACTAAGCCGCATAATTAAATGAAACAAGTCAATATAATCCCTATTATCATTTCACTCATTATTATTATTATTATTACATAAGTCTTTAGTAATTATCTCTCAGGTCATTCTGAGATTAGTAATTTGTCTCTCAAGTAATTCTGAGATTAGTAAAAGTCGTCTCCAGCTCATTCTGAGATTAGGTGGTCTCCCAATTCATTTTGAGATTAGTCATGGTCTCCCAGTTCATTTTGAAATTAGAAATTATCTCCCAGCTTATTCTGAGATTAGGTGGTCTCCCAATTCATTTTGAGATTAATCATGGTCTTCCAGTTCATTCTGAGATTAGAAATTGTCTCCCAGCTCATTCTGAGATTAGGTGGTCTCCCAATTCATTTTGAGATTAGTCATGGTCTTCCAGTTTATTCTGAGATTAGAAATTGTCTCCCAGCTCATTCTGAGATTAAGTGGTCTCCCAATTCATTTTGAGATTACTCATGGTCTCCCAGTTCATTCTGAGATTATAAATTGTCTACCAACTCATTTTGAGATTAGGTAGTCTCCCAATTTATTTTGAGATTTGTCATGGTTTTCCAGTTTATTCTGAGATTATAACTTGTCTCCTAGCTCATTCTGAGATTAGTGTCGATAAGGCTACCGGTTTGGGAAAATACAACATTTCATATAGTTATACAAATTTGGGGAAATACAACATTTTATATAATTATGCTAGTTTGGAAAAATATAACATTTCAAATAATTATACAGACACATATAGTAATTTTAAAGGTGTGGCCCCGTGTTAGACTCAATTCCTTGACCCCGATTGCGTTACAGCACATGGTGGTCGAATTTGGGCTCAGGCCGACCAGGGCTGCCAATAAGGGAAAGTACAACATTTCAAATGATTATACAGACCTGCATATTTTAAACTCGCAACTGTGACCAATGATCCTAATTTGAACGAGGACAAAAAATTATAGATAAGTATAATTTTATTCGAGTAGAAATACCTGCAACTAAATGACTAATATATATATCACTATTAAATTTCAACAATATTAAATATTAAACTATTCATGTGATATAATCATTTAAATCCTACTTTACATTAATTATCTAGATCATAATTAACCCTTAACGAATAATAAAATAATTATCAACTTATAAACAAATATCTAATTACTATTAATAGTAAATTTTTCTTTGAGACGATAATTACTTAACCACAATCTTGATAATTTAGTTTACGGTTTTAAATCTTTAATCGCTATTCTTGTTCATAGCAATTTAGTTAAATAAGTTGTACGATTAAATTATTTAAAATAATTTGTATTATTCTAATTTAAAAATATTATTAATACAATTATTTTAAATTATTCGACTCAATAAAATTTTGACCTTTATTTATTTTCATTATGCTATTTAGGTTCGACGCTTGTGGTTGTTACCCGGCTATAGTTTAATAACCCATTTTCTACATTATTGACTCGTTATTAAAATAATCACTTTATTTACCTAAAATTAAATTTAATATGATAAAGGTAAAATCTTTATTTTATTATTCACTTATAACTGTTCGATTTAATTTAATCACTTGTATTACACCGATTAATTACCGACTGTTTATCATTACCGTATTTTTTATTACTTATGTCCATGTCGATTTCGTCCAATCATTAATTAGTTTAGTAAATTTACCCTATAACACATTAAAATAATTATTTTTAATGATTTATTACGAGTTCGTATTATTTTTAACTCTAGTCAGTATCGAGTCAACCAGTATTTACAGATTTGCCACCGTGAGCTTCTTCTTCTTCCCGTCGGCATTCTTCTCTGCACCTACCTTCTTCTTTGCACCTGACCAGACCTTGGCACCACCATTGGTCACGTCCTTCTTCAATTCCCCCGGCAACCCAATTGAACAACCATATAAACATCCCAACATGACATCAACAACAACATAAAAATAGGCAAAGATGAAGCCTAACTTCTATGTTTTACAGCAACTATCTAAGGCGATGTCCTGCACCAAACCAGGCATGATATCTTCCTTTTCAACCCAAAACCAGACCACGTCCTTCACTCCTTTCCCTACCAATCCAATTGGAAGCATAAAGCTTGTGCTTTACAACAACTATCCACGTCAAACTCCGTTCTGCACCAAGGTGAGTGACTCCTGGCCAGCAGCACCGCCGGGACTGCAAGGTGCACTCTGTCCGGCCAGCAGCACCGCCGGGAACACTTCCTTTCTCCCTGCACAACAATCCAATGTCAAGGCCAAGCGATGTGAGCATACACGGCGTGAGTCTTTGGCCAGCAAACTGGCTTGGTCGTCTGGAATCTCCCACAGCGTCGCACACTACAACTCCACCCATAACCACTAAAATTCCGCTACCCATCGGAACCCAGGGACAAGGCGACGCCACCGTTCAACCCAGCAACTAGAGAGGTCGTCGGGGGTGTGAGGGCTGCCTTGAAATCTTTGTTTATAGTCGCCTATCATTGCCCAACTTCAGACCCGTCGGCCATGGCGAAATTCCATTTTCCAGTTTAGTTTTAGTTGTTATTGTTGATTTTAGACTTTAATTCTTATGTTTATCAAGCTTATTATCAATTAAAAAGACATATGAATGCAAGAAAATAAAGAAGAGGGAGATAGGAAGGATACCCAAGCAAGGAAGAAACACCGGCAAGGAAGAGGAGAACTAGGCCGCTAAGGTGAGGAAGATGCCCCTACACCCGTATGTGAAAAATGACGTCCTCTTTCAAAATTTCTAAAAATGAAAATGACGGCTAGGGTATGTGAAAACACACGTATTTTATTTCGGGTAACCGGGTAAATAATAAAATGGGTAAATAATAAAATATAATAATTAACCGGGTACTATATATAACACGTTCGGTCCTTTCCAGACTGAGTCGAATATATTAAAAATTTTTTTCCACTCTTTTTCCACGGTCTTTACAAGTTTGATAGGAAATACATGCGTGGTGGTTTGAAGAGAGTAAAGGATAATAAACATGCTACATGTTTTGGATAGCAAGGAAGTGTTTAGGTTTGTGTGACAATCTTGTCAAGTATACTGCACAAGTGATTCAAGATTATATCCGTAAAGTACATGATGTAAATGTAAGTTACAAGAAAGAATGGATGACAAAGAACATATTATAGGAATTAAGCTTGGGGAATTTTGAGAAATTGTATGAGTTGTTGCCCATGTACGATGAGGAGTTGGTAAGGTCTAATCCAGGGACCATATTCAAAGGAATAGCAGACCAAGATGTTTATCCACCGGTAGGAAGAACTTTCTTAATAATTTTCTTGACATTTAGTCATTGCATCCAAATATTTCAGACAAGACTTTGTCCTTTGCTAACCATAGATGGAACCCACTTGAAGGAAAAGTATGAAGAAGGAACTTTGTTAATAGCATGTGCAGCTGATAGAGTTAATGGTATCATGCCTATTGCATATACAGTGGCCAAGCCAGAGTCAGAATCATCGTGGACGTGGTTCTTAGCCTTGATTAGGAGGCATATTTATATAGATCAGTTTACCGCGAAGTGCATTATTTCAGATAGGATGAAGGGAATTGCATCTACAATTAGCAACATTTTTTTGAAGGTGACTCATAGTATTACATGAGGCATTTGCTAGAGAGTTTAATGAAGGTGCAAAAAAACTTGTATGTCAGGAAGTTATTTTGGTAGGCAGCAAGAACATACCGAGGATTTGACTTTAAACAAACATTACAACATATTTAAGACCATGACGTAGACAATTATAAGTAGGTATGTTAGATATGCCACAATAAGTCGGCAAATGCTCATTTTGATGTGAAGAGGTATGGAGTTATCACGACGGGCAAATCGACGCATATGAATACTCTTCCCAAACATGTAAGGAGGTATCCTATATGTTCTCTAATTGAACATAAAAGGAAGGTGGAGACTTCTCACTTTCATAAGAGGTCAACATTGATTGATACATGGGAATGTAAGCTCACCCCAAAAGCATGTGCAACAATTGAATCTACTAGGAGGAAGGCCTATTCACTTGAGGTCATACCAGTTTGAATGTATGATTTTGTTGGTCAACTCACTTGTTTTTCGGGATAAGATGACTCTGTTTGCATTTGAATGTACTTGTAGGGATTACCAAGCTTCGGGCATTCTATGCTTGCACGTTATTAAAGCCATTGACTTTTGTAATTGGAATGTTCGAGACTTTTGTGATAATTGGTTCTTCTCAGTTAAGTACAAGAAGGCTTACAGTGAACCGATTTATCGAACACTTGATTGTAGCTAGTGGGAAAATATGTCTAGTGAAGGGTTGCCCGTTATAGAGCCTCTGTTGTATTGAAGACAACTAGGATGACCAAAAACTCAATGCATAGAGAGCCAACAACTAGTAAGATGCCATGTCACTGTAGTTCATCCAAACAGCTTGATCATAATGTAATGCGATGTCCAGAACCTCGTAATCAGTGGCCAACAACAGAAGGAAGTGGAGTTTGACCACAATATAAAAGGGAAAAGCGCATGCCTGTAGAAGTCCTAGGTGTACACATGTATGCACACAAAACTTTTATAATGAATTTGGTATACTCATTTGTAAGCAATTGATGTGAAGTCTCTTATTCCACCAGGTTTGGAGCAACCTTCAAACCTCCAATGCTAATTTTAAAATGCAAATAGGATGATGACTTTTTTATCATTATTTGACATTTACATTGTAGACATCATTTTGTTTTTTAGAAGATCCTTTGAAGTGAAGTAAAGGTATTAATATACTATTGTACGATTTTAGCATTTTTATTAAATTTGGATGGTAGTGAACTAATGGCACATGAAGGTGTTTTGTAAATATAGGCCACGCTAAACACTGATGTTAAGGTTAGTGATGAAGGAGTTGTATCAGACTTTTATAGCCCAAGATGAAAAAAGAACCATTTTGGTAATTGTTGTGCCAGCCTATTAAGATTGACCACTTTGATTTTATTTATGATAGCTCGTAGAAGAAGCAACTAAGGGTATATATATAATGACCTTGCTAGTATACTGGTATACTATTGTAGACTATTGTTATCTCCAAAATTTAATATGCATAATTGTTTATTACCTTTACTCTCTTTGTGCTTTATGTTGATATTCTAAAAATCATTGTGAAGTGTTATCCAAGAATTGCATGAAAAAGTTCGATTTGATAAATGACAATGATGAAGTATCATTTTGCATGAAAGATGTTTGCCGAGCCATGACGAGTGAAATTGTCTATGCTATTATAAGGCTTGTATAAGTTGTGTGTATAAAATTTCATGAATGCTTGCATGCAGGTGAAGATGTTACTATAATGTGTTGTAATTACTTAATTGCCTTTGTATGTCTAATGCAAACAAATTATTATAACTTCATTGCCTTTGATAATGCCCTTGTAAGTGGTGGGATGCCTATTTGTTTGAAATTTCTATTATAAATTCATGAATTGCTTTCCCATACTAATGAAAAAAAATCACCATTAGAACTGTTTACGATTAATGTTCCTCTAAGTTGTAGGATGACTCTTGTCCTGAAATTCTAGCGCAAAATATAGTAATTATCTTCGCATGCCTAATGCAATGCAATCTAATGACTTAATTAGCGTCCTACATTTAATGTAAAGAAACTCATACAAATGCAATGAAATCGCAATAACTTAATTGCATTCGATAATGTTCTTGTAAGTAGTATGCAACTTATTTATTTGAACTTTCTATTATGAATTCATGAATTCCCTTTCCGTGCTAATGGAAAAAAGTGTTGGGTGGTTAACATTCCTTCAAGTTATAGAATGACTTTGCATGAAATTCCTACTTAAATCATATTAATTACCTTCGTATGTCTAATGCATTGAAATTGCAATGATTTACCTGTGAAATGACCTACGTCTAATATAAAGAAATTCCTAAAAATGCAATGAAATTGCAATGAACCCAATGGTCAAATGACAAATTTTGTAAAATAATCATTATAAGCAGATTAGTTAGCGGGAGATGTTGATACATCAGTATGACACTAAGCTAAACAACTTGTGCAAGAAATTACAAAATTACAGTTCATTCTTAAGTGTTAAAACCTGATACTTGAACTTGACAAATACATAGTTTACAATCTTATGTCACATAAATTACCTAATGTTTTGCCCTCGTCACACTTTTTGTTGGAGCATCAAATTTTGGCCAGCCCTTATACAAGATGTTTTCATTGATAACACCACATATCAATGAAGCAACAACATGATAACAACCCCAAGTCTCAATTTCACGCTGCATAAGATTGCATTACATGTCATCGCCAAATTGATGTAGATTATAAATTAAAAATAATTGACAATATAAAAGAAATGTTATGGACTGTGGGAAGCCAACTATCATTAGCACTAACATAGAGAGTAGTCATGAAAATGAATATTGCACAATCATAATTATTTCTTTGCATATGATTGTCATCTAATGTAGCTGTGGACACCACAATTTTTACTGAATCTATCCTCAATAATGGTAACACAACCTTGGCGACTTTACATGCATATTCGTAGTTACTAAAAGTATGCCCAAGTGAATTGAAGGAAATTACCTTTCTTTGTTTCCTCTTGTTTATTAGTAGGTGCCATTGATTATCATTACAAAGAGGTATCAACATTATACTCTTCCATTGTTTCACGCCTGTGCAGATTGCTTGAATATTTTGACTTTCACAAGTCTTGTCTGTAGCTTGTATGTGAAATAAAAGAAATTAGGGCATTCTCGTTATTTACACAAGTAACTTGAGATTTGGAAACACCCGAGCACAACAATCGGCATCTATCAAACTACAAAAAGTGACATCAAGGAATTGGGAGTTTTTCATTCTTAGTCAGGCTTGCCGTTCACTGAGTAAGGACATGTTCACATCGACGACAAGCATTTCACATTATATATAACAATTGACATATTTAAATATTGTAAGGAAATTTCCCAGAGCATGATGTTGATGACTCTTAGTAATATATAGAATATATAGAAAATCATAAATGTCAGTATTTTGTATCCCTTAGCTACGTGGTCATGTTTTGAAGTAATATATTTGTCTAACTCAGTTTTATCCATATCCTTAAGCCAATCCATGGGTCCGTAAAACTGAAAATTATGCATACAATTAGTCTATAAACCAAATATTATTATTGAAATTAAAGTCATGACAATTCACACACACACATATGCTCACAAACATCATTATGGGACTCCCAATCATTGCCTTTAAGTTTACAATGCAAATCCTTTTGACCAATGTCAATAGTTGCGCCTCCATTCTCGTTGCTTGTATATGGACGAGCAGTTCACACTCAATCACATTCACGCTTGGTCTTGTTGACTTTGGTACCTTAACCTTCCTTCTCACACCTATAGGAGTGCCTCTAATTTTACCCACATTTACATCTTTCTCAGGTGACGTCACTTGGTCACCTTCTTGCCTAAGCCCAATCCTTTCCTCCTCTCTTAATGAATTTTTATGTCTACTTTTTGGCCTCCCATATTCAGCCTACTTCATCTTGGCCAGCTTCCTCTCAACTTGGACAAGCTTGACCCTTAGTTGGTCAATTTCTTCTTGTTGTTTATCACATTGAAGTAAGCAAAATAATCATATTTCCCTCAGTTGCAAATGAATACTTACATATGAAACAAAAATTATGGCTCCAAATTTCACTAACCTCATTATTGCCTCGTTTTGCCACAACTTTTTCTAGCGAAGTCTTTGTCAAATTGTATATGACATGTACGTTTATATATATCAGTTAGTATGTTTCATTTTAACCTAAAGTAGTTATATTTTAATTAAAAAAATGTGGAGGCATATATTTCTATAGAAACCTTACTTTCTATAGTAGAAGGCCTTTGATGACTCGGATATCAATGATCTAAGCTCCACCCAAGACAATGCTTGTGGAATTTGTGTTGTCAGAGGCCTTCTCCATAAAATAGTGTGTTCAAAGAACCACATTTATAAAAAGCAAATAAAACCATCATATTCTATAGTTGACAGTTATACATAAGCACGTAAAAAAGTTCAATATGTAAGTTCAACCTATAGTGTGACAATAACATCATTGTGGAACCCAGCTATTGATCTATAGTCAACCTGATGAGATTGCACCTTTGGTGCCGCCTCATTCATGGATACAACCAAAACTTGTACACTGCTTTAGCACAATTGTAATATTTAGTGGCATTCAAGTCGAGAACAATAGGCACAATGCATCCCCAATCTGTTGATTTCCCCTCACCAACAGAAAAGAACATAGAAGGTGTACAACAACCATCCTATATGTATCAACCACGCCATCTGCATCATGTTAATTTGCGAATTGATAAATCTTATTTGTCAAGGCCGACCCAAGTAATTTCTCCTGCAGGCCTCCCACTGTTGGCTTCTTCAATGCCAACTTATTACCTTCTCTTCTAAACCCAAAATGAGGCTCACATCCCTTGTAGTGAATGGTATAATCAAATTATGCAACCTAAACTCCTTATCCCCTATCTACCAAAATTCTACCAGCTTGTCCAATACTATGTAATGGACTCTTATGTTCACTCCAGTTATTAATCTCTTAAAAAGGATGCGTATAAGAAATTCATAATGCTCTTTCCTCAACTTGCCTATTCTCACAACTTTTGTCATCCTCAAAGGAGTACATGCTGATTTGAGTAGAATCCTATCACTTTCTTTTGCCTACAAATTAATGCCAACAATTCTAACATTAACTCATCATATAAAATGCATAATTGAGCAAATGCAAGTGGATGGAATACACTTCCTCTAAACCCTAAAAAGAAGTCTCCCTCTGTTTGTCGGCCCATTCTTCCCTCTTTGTCGCCAACACTTGCATTTTTAGCAATTTTAGCTCTATATATTAACAAGACGTTAGGATTCATGCATTTACCTTTGTAACATAAGAAATAAAGTTAACGTACAAATAACTTGTATACTACGTATGTAGTCTTTAAAGGTATGCAAAAGGAACATCCATGTATGTATTCTCTATCATTATTATTTTAAACCTTCTGTAGCAAGATGGACACAAACACAAAACATCTTTCTTTAATTTTACATACACGCTTTTGCTTACACATAAAACTATGATTTACCATATTTAGAGAACCTAAAAAATAAGTTCAACATCTTAAATGGCTGCACACTTCACTCCATGAACCAAAATAACCACCAATAAGTATATGCAAAGAACTTTCTTATTACATACCAGTATATTCCTAGGTTTACCACTTATCGTCGACAACAAAATCCCTTTAGTTTAATACAAAATGTGTCCACACCAAATTCACTACCATCACACATACATATAAATCTAATTACTATATTTAGATTCAACATTAAATCATCTTAAATGGTTGCATACTTCCCTCCACAAACAAAATAACCAGTACTAAACTTATGCAAACAACTTCGTTACTAACATACTAGTATTTTCTTCCATTTCCCACATATTGATGACAACAAAATCCCTCTAATTTAATACAAAATATATGCTTAACATACCAAATTCACTAGCATCACCTACATACTTTGTGAAAACCATGATTTTTATTACAAGACTCGAACCTAAATATTATGAAATAAATATAGATGAACCAATATGGTTGGTTATCAAGTCGACCGGTCATGGTTCGACTTAAGGTCACCTAGAAAATACCTATTCATGAATGGATGATGGGGTGTGAGAATTTAATGAAGAGGTCGTTGAACCTAGGAAATACCAATGGATGATGGGGGTGTGAGAATTTAATGAAGGGGCTCGTTGAACCTAGGAAATACCAATGGATGATGGGGTATGAGAATTTAATGGAGGGAATGGTTGAAGTGTATATATATGCAGGAGGAGGGAGTATTTCATCCCTCATCTCCGTCCCAGGCGACCTCCCCATTACTGTGTGAGTATTTCATCCCTCATCTTATTTGTTTCCATTAGGATTCTTGCATGCAAGGTTTGTTGAAGACGCCCTGCCAAGTTGCTAGATCTCCAGCGTCTTATGCATGGGGTTCTTGTCGATTGCTTAGTTGTTTTGTAAATGGACATGTTAATAATTAAATTATCAATTAGATAATGGGGATTTGGATGGGGATAATTAATAATTAATTATCATTAGAATTGCTGAAAATTTAATAAGGAATGAAGACTAACATGAACTAATTACATCATTTAAAATTGATAGTATATTAGTCATGTAAGTTGCATGTAGGTTCATGCAAAATAAAATTATACTAATGTATAATTTTATGCCCTCATTCAGATTAGGGTTCACGGGTCACAGTCAGACGAAATCACAAGTCAGGTACGTATAATAGGTAGAACATCGTATTTTCCTTGTTGGTAGCCTTGGTCGGCCTGAGCCCAGATTCGACCACCATGCACCGAGTGCAACCGGGGTCAAAGAATTGACTCAGTCCGACACGGGGTCGTATTATGTGCGTAAATTGTGTAATGCATCGACATTGTTTTGGAGTAGTGATAGCCGCCCCATAAAAAGGCTACGGCCGGGGTGAGCGAGGCACAGCGATTCCTCCATCGCACTGGAGTGCAGTGATAGCCTCCCCATAAAAAGGCTACGGCTGGGGTGTGTGAGGCACTGGCACTAGAATTGGCAGTGAGAGCTTCCCCACAAACGGGGCGTAGCATTCACCTGAGTGCAGTGATAGCCTCCCCATAAAAAGGCTACAGCCGGGGTGTGTGAGGCACTGGCACTAGAATTGGCAGTGAGAGCTTCCCCACAAACAGGGCGTAGCATTCACCTGAGTGCAGTGATAGCCTCCCCATGAAAAAGGCTACGGCCGGGGTGTGTGAGGCACTGGCACTAGAATTGGTAGTGAGAGCTTCCTCACAAACGGGGCGTAGCAATCACCTGAGTGCAGTGATAGCTTCCCCACAAAAAGGCTACGGCCGGGGTGTGCGAGGCACTGGCACTGGAGACGGTAGTGGTAGCCTCCCCACAAAAGGGCTACGGCCGGGGTGTGCGGATCACAGCGGATACCTCCTCCGCATTGTTTTGGAGTATAGCGGAATCGCTCCACCGCATATTAAAATAAATATAAGGAAATAGTGGAATGTACTTGATTTGTTTTATCTATTATACTACTTAGTGTTGTAATCACTAACGCAGAATTGCCTCCGCAGGTGTGCAGATACGAAAGTAGGTGATTGACAACCAGGGCATGGAGCAAAATAAATATGAGGACTCCTTTTATTATTTATTTGAGAAATAAGTGTGGCTACTGGGAAACGGTCTAAGACTGTGGGATCTTTATATATGTTTTTGTTAAATAAAAATGTTAGACATATTTGCTTAATTGTGAGTAACACCTGGCCAGCTAGGCCCACAATGTTGTGACAAATGGCCGGGTCGTTACAGGTGGTATCAGAGCCAGGTTTCCCAAAAGCTCACATCTTATGACTCAAGTACCTTGTTGAAGAGTCCAATATTTATCTTTCTCCAATGGGGTATGTCATTAGGGAATTAGTGGACTCACTAACAAACCGAAGTAATCAGTGAAAAAAAAATTTTAATCAACCATAACGGAATAAATTTTAGATGGCAGGCACCCGAAGGAAGTCGAGCCAAGCTGCGCAGTCGGACACGAACGTGGAGAGTGTGTTAGGCCAAATTTTGACGGCCATACAGGGACTTGCGCAGGCTTCAGATAATACCAGTTCTGTGATTCAGAACATAGCGCAGCGATTACCGGGATTGGTAACAGGGAATGGAGCTCCAAATTCGGCTGCGGGTCCTAGTAGTGTCCCAAATGGGGACCAGGGGAGCGCCCAAGAGCAGGTAGGGATAGCTGACCCGGGCGAGCGAGGGGAACTTCCAAACCCAGTGCCACCGGTAGTCCGACAAGTGGTACTGCCAGTTGGGGACGACAGTGATCGATACACTGTAGAGAAATTCCGGAGGAACGGAGCTGAGGTATTCATTGGTGGGACTGATCCAATGAAGGCGGAGAGCTGGTTGGACATTACTGAGAAAGCATTTAGAGCTCTCTCTGTGCCTCATCGCCATCAGGTGAGGTTGGCGACATGCATGCTTCAGGAGGAAGCATCCTATTGGTGGAAATCCATGGAGAAGACTGCGTTCCATCAACGGGAGATTTCGTCCATTCCTTGGGCGGAATTTGTAACAGCTTTCAATGGACAATATTTTCCTGAGTCTGTTGTCCAGAAGAAAGCACTGGAATTTGCCACTCTAACTCAGAGGGATGATTCAGTCCGAGAGTATGCAAAAAATTTCTTGCAATTGGAGAGATTTGCAGCTGGGAGTCTGGCAACTGCCCGGGCCAGAGCAGACAAATTTTTCTGGGGGTTGAAGCCCGAATTGAGGAGTAGGGTTGCTACGGCGCCAAGAGGCACTATAACCGAAGTGATTGAGGCAGCCACTACTCATGAGTTGGTGTACGACTATGTCCATGCACAGAAACAGGGGAAGGCTACTATGCAACATAAGAATGCCAACCAAGGGTAGTAGCAAAAACAGGTCTGCAGAACACCAGCAGCAGAACTATCAACGGAATGTCGATGGGAACCGCAAAAGGAAGTTTCAGGAGATTCCGTATCGACTATGTAAAAATTGCAACAAGATGCATTCAGGGTTATGCAGTGAGCCCCGTCGGTGCTACAATTGCGGAAAGACGGGACACCTGCAAAATGAGTGTCGTCAGCCCCTGAAGCAACAACAGGAGCAGCCTGAGATCCCGAAGATATAATTAATCATGCTTATCATCTTGCTGTTATAATATTTCGGGGACGAAATATTTCTAAGTTGGGGAGATTGTAAAAACCATGATTTTTATTACAAGACTCGAACCTAAATATTATGAAATAAATATAGATGAACCAATATGGTTGGTTATCAAGTCGACCGGTCATGGTTCGACTTAAGGTCACCTAGAAAATACCTATTCATGAATGGATGATGGGGTGTGAGAATTTAATGAAGGGGTCGTTGAACCTAGGAAATACCAATGGATGATGGGGTGTGAGAATTTAATGAAGGGGCTCGTTGAACCTAGGAAATACCAATGGATGATGGGGTATGAGAATTTAATGGAGGGAATGGTTGAAGTGTATATATATGCAGGAGGAGGGAGTATTTCATCCCTCATCTCCGTCCCAGGCGACCTCCCCATTACTGTGTGAGTATTTCATCCCTCATCTTATTTGTTTCCATTAGGATTCTTGCATGCAAGGTTTGTTGAAGACGCCCTGCCAAGTTGCTAGATCTCCAGCGTCTTATGCATGGGGTTCTTGTCGATTGCTTAGTTGTTTTGTAAATGGACATGTTAATAATTAAATTATCAATTAGATAATGGGGATTTGGATGGGGATAATTAATAATTAATTATCATTAGAATTGCTGAAAATTTAATAAGAAATGAAGACTAACATGAACTAATTACATCATTTAAAATTGATAGTATATTAGTCATGTAAGTTGCATGTAGGTTCATGCAAAATAAAATTATACTAATGTATAATTTTATGCCCTCATTCAGATTAGGGTTCACGGGTCACAGTCAGACGAAATCACAAGTCAGGTACGTATAATAGGTAGAACATCGTATTTTCCTTGTTGGTAGCCTTGGTCGGCCTGAGCCCAGATTCGACCACCATGCACCGAGTGCAACCGGGGTCAAAGAATTGACTCAGTCCGACACGGGGTCGTATTATGTGCGTAAATTGTGTAATGCATCGACATTGTTTTGGAGTAGTGATAGCCGCCCCATAAAAAGGCTACGGCCGGGGTGAGCGAGGCACAACGATTCCTCCATCGCACTGGAGTGCAGTGATAGCCTCCCCATAAAAAGGCTACGGCCGGGGTGTGTGAGGCACTGGCACTAGAATTGGCAGTGAGAGCTTCCCCACAAACGGGGCATAGCATTCACCTGAGTGCAGTGATAGCCTCCCCATAAAAAGGCTACGGCCGGGGTGTGTGAGGCACTGGCACTAGGATTGGAAGTGAGAGCTTCCCCACAAACGGGGCGTAGCATTCATCTGAGTGCAGTGATAGCCTCCCCATAAAAAGGCTACGGCTGGGGTGTGTGAGGCACTGGCACTAGAATTGGTAGTGAGAGCTTCCCCACAAACGGGGCGTAGCAATCACCTGAGTGCAGTGATAGCTTCCCCACAAAAAGGCTACGGCCGGGGTGTGCGAGGCACTGGCACTGGAGACGGTAGTGGTAGCCTCCCCACAAAAGGGCTACGGCCGGGGTGTGCGGATCACAGCGGATACCTCCTCCGCATTGTTTTGGAGTATAGCGGAATCGCTCCACCGCATATTAAAATAAACATAAGGAAATAGTGGAATGTACTTGATTTGTTTTATCTATTATACTACTTAGTGTTGTAATCACTAACGCGGAATTGCCTCCGCAGGTGTGCAGATACGAAAGTAGGTGATTGACAACCAGGGCATGGAGCAAAATAAATATGAGGACTCCTTTTATTATTTATTTGAGAAATAAGTGTGGCTACTGGGAAACGGTCTAAGACTGTGGGATCTTTATATATGTTTTTGTTAAATAAAAATGTTAGACATATTTGCTTAATTGTGAGTAACACCTGGCCAGCTAGGCCCACAATGTTGTGACAAATGGTCGGGTCATTACACACTTTTACCTACATATACAATTTAGATTACCATATTTATATAATGTAAACATGTTCAAAATAGCACTCTATTCAATTTCTTATCGAATAATTATTTTTGCGATGTCAACAACTGAAATGGTTCCGCACATCCTTGCCCAAATCAAATTTCTTATAATCCAAGACATGCAAACATCAACCAATAAAATTAATTTTTACATAATTTGAACACTATTTTAAAAAATTTTGCTACTATACACATATAAAAAATACAAACATGCAGTCACATCTCACAAATACTTACTTGCAGGTGTACTATTAGGATAAACAACCATCCATAACATAACATTTTTTCCCTAAATTACTTCCTTAATAATTTTCTTTATGTTCAAATAATATCTTGCATGCCAATTTAACTTAGGCATACAATATATACATGTAATATGCGTACAATACAATAACAACATGAGCATATCAACAAGAGATATGCCCTTACACGTCCTGCATAAATCAAATTCATTACAATGACAAACATGCATACACCATTAATTAAAGTTAACATTCAAATTGTAAAACCCATGATTCAAGTCAGGGTTTTATAATCTGAACTGGGAGGTTCGACCTTTATTTTCAGTCGAGCCAAGTTTTAATTACGAGATAATCATTCATTTTTCTCACTGACCATTCATTTTTTTCATTGACCATTTGTTTTTCTCAACTGACCATTCGTTTTTCTCACCGACCATTCTTTTTTCTCAAGTGACTATTCATTTTTCTCACCGACCACTCGTTTTCTTCCCCTTGACATCTATTTATTCCACACTTTTGTTACTGTTACCATCCAGCCTCCACCATCCTTCTCACCCAATTTTTTTCTTCTTTTTCTTCCTTCTCTTTTCCCCCACGATACTCACTCGAGCCGGCCACAACTCGTCGCTGTCGCTGCATGACTGACGATTAGGTACGAAGTAGGAACTCACCACCTAAGTGAGAAGATATACTCGGAGCTTCTACCAGGTCCGGTTATGACTCGTTTCTTATTTTACGACCTATTCTATTGTGTATTGTTTTAATATTTGCAGGACAAGTTAAGTGGCATTTTATCGGATCCCACTTATCTCAGGTCATTTACTTGAATAATTTTTTTGAATTAATAACCCTCGAGGATGAGATCTCTTAAATATATTTTCGAAAACAAGTGTAACGACCCGGCCATTTGTCACAACATTGTGGGCCTAGCTGGCTAGGTGTTACTCACAATTAAGCAAATATGTCTAACATTTTTATTTAACAAAAACATATATAAAGATCCCACAGTCTTAGACTGTTTCCCAGTAGCCACAATTATTTCTCAAATAAATAATAAAAGGAGTCCTCAAATTTATTTTGCTCCATGCCCTGGTTGTCAATCACCTACTTTCGTATCTACACACCTGCGGAGGCAATTCCGCGTTAGTGATTACAACACTAAGTAGTATAATAGATAAAACAAATCAAGTACATTCCACTATTTCCTTATATTTATTTTAATATGCGGTGGAGCAATTCCGCTATACTCCAAAACAATGCGGAGGAGGTATCCGCTGTGATCCGCACACCCCGGCCGTAGCCCTTTTGTGGGGAGGCTACCACTACCGTCTCCAGTGCCAGTGCCTCGCACACCCCGGCCGTAGCCTTTATGTGGGGAAGCTATCATTGCACTCAGGTGATTGCTACGCCCCGTTTGTGGGGAAGCTCTCACTACCAATTCTAGTGCCAGTGCCTCACACACCCCAGCCGTAGCCTTTTTATGGGGAGGCTATCATTACATTCAGGTGAATGCTACGCCTCGTTTGTGGGGAAACTCTCACTGCCAATTCTAGTGCCAATGCCTCACACACCCCAGTCGTAGCCTTTTATGGGGAGGCTATCACTGCAGTCAGGTGAATGCTACGCCCCATTTGTGGGGAAGCTCTCACCGTCAACTCTAGTGCCAGTGCCTCACACACCCCGGCCGTAGCCTTTTTATGGGGAGGCTATCACTGCACTCCAGTGCGATGGAGGAATCGTTGTGCCTCGCTCACCCCGGCCGTAGCCTTTTTATGGGGCGGCTATCACTACTCCAAAACAATGTTGATGCATTACAAACTTTACGCACATAATACGACCCAGTGTCGGACTGAGTCAATTCTTTGACCCCGGTTGCACTCGGTGCATGGTGGTCGAATCTGGGCTCAGGCCGACCTAGGCTACCAACAAGGAAAGTACGATGTTCTACCTATTATACGTACCTGACTTGTGGTTTCGTCTGACTGTGACCCGTGAACCCTAATCTGAATGAGGGCATAAAATTATACATTAGTATAATTTTATTTTGCATGAACCTACATGCAACTTACATGACTAATATACTATCAATTTTAAATGATGTAATTAGTTCATGTTAGTCTTCATTTCTTATTAAATTTTCAGCAATTCTAATGATAATAAATTATTAATTATCATTATCCAAATCCCCATTATCTAATTGATAATTTAATTATTAACATGTCCATTTACAAAACAACTAAGCAATCGACAAGAACCCCATGCATAAGACGCTGGAGATCTAGCAACTTGGCAGGGCATCTTCAACAAACCTTGCATGCAAGAATCCTAATGGAAACAAATAAGATGAGGGATGAAATACTCACACAGTAATGGGGAGGTCGCCTGGGACGGAGATGAGGGATGAAATACTCCATCCTCCTGCATATATATACACTTCAACCATTCCCTCCATTAAATTCTCATACCCCATCATCCATTGGTATTTCCTAGGTTCAACAAGCCCCTTCATTAAATTCTCACACCCCATCATCCATTGGTATTTCCTAGGTTCAACGACCCCTTCATTAAATTCTCACGCCCCATCATCCATTGGTATTTCCTAGGTTCAACGAGACCCTTCATTAAATTCTCACACCCCATCATCCATTGGTATTTCCTAGGTTCAACGACCTCTTCATTAAATTCTCACATCCTATCATCCATTCATGAATAGGTATTTTCTAGGTGACCTTAGGTCGAACCATGACCGGTCGACTTGATAACCAACCATATTGGTTCATCTATATTTATTTCATAATATTTAGGTTCGAGTCTTGTAATAATTTTCATGGTTTTTACAACAAGATACACCAGAAGTTACCTTTGGGCCTATTTTATAAATCCCTACCTGGACCTATATACATGTAGTTTTTGTGTTGTCAATGAAGGAAATTCAACAACCGTACTATGCGAGTGGGCATGTGCCAGTCGAAGCCAGAAATATCAACAACCTGTTATGCGAGCGGCAATATCAACAACCATATTATGCGAGCAGCTTGTTATGCGAGCGTATATATCAGTTGAAGCTGAAAATACTGATAACAATGTTATGCAAGCAGAATGTGCTAGTCGAAGCCGGGAATACCAAAAACCATGCTACGCGAGCAGGTAAGTGCCAGTCGTAGCCGAAAATACCGACAACCATGCTACGTAAGCGGACAAGTGCTAGTCAAAGCCGGAAATACCGACAACCATGTATGCGAGCAGCATTTTCCAGTAGAAGCTGGGATATTGACAACCATATTATGCCACTGGGCATGTGCCAGTCAAAGTTGGAAATACCAACAACCGTGCTACGTGAGAGGGTATGGAGGTAAGGAAAGAGCTTAGGATATAATAGTAGTCCCAAGGAACCGGAAAGTGAAATGAGAAAAGGTTGAGAGAGGCATCAGCAGCAGATCAGTTCTGTTAGGGATACTTCAGTTAGGGATACTTTCAGTTTAGTTGATGCCCTTCAGAGAGTTCATGATAAAAATAAAAAAAATATTTTCTTCATATGAGAGTTTGCTCTTATAGCCACTTTGATATTAATTATGTTTTGGACTAGTAACACTTATTACTGACGTATTTTTTATAATATATATATGGTGATGATCATGATTAGGATAAGCCAGCTTGGACGGAGGAGCAGTGACGTCTCTTGCATACACACATGTCAGACGATAGAATGTTAATGCTTTGTTTATATTGTCATTATATTGAGAATGATGTGATGCAATGCAAGGTATGATAATATGATAGTGATATTATGATTTGAAACCGATATTAGTGATATTAGTGTGCAACTCGAATGATAAAAGTGAAATGTGAATAGAATGAACAGGTGGTCGGACCAAAGTAGAATATTTTGAAGTGATAGAATTAAATGTTTATGTGAAAAATATAATACAATGAATGTATATTGACATATATAATTATACATGTTATTTTGACAAGGTGACCCTTAATTGCACATTTAGGGGAGACTCTATCTATCT
Organism: Piper betle; assembly: GCA_033002965.1. Lineage (NCBI taxonomy): Eukaryota > Viridiplantae > Streptophyta > Magnoliopsida > Piperales > Piperaceae > Piper > Piper betle. Next base: position 8,222 of record JAURVB010003092.1, on the reverse strand, counting down.
TATTTAATGAATTTTATCAATTTTTATCGAAATTATTTTAGTATGTAAATTGGTTGTCATGTCATCCATGTAGTAGCATGCTAGGGACCATGCATTCATCCATGCATAGAAATTGATGGTATCAGAGCAACCTGGTTCGTATTAGATGGTAGGCTGGACTAGAGATGTTGGCTAGGCTACCGGTAAAGGGCCAAAGAAGGTCGTGAGCTAGGGTTAACAACGGACGAAGTGTAGGAATTTTAAGGACAAAATTTCTTAAGGTGGGTGGATTGTGAGATCTCTTAACTTAGTTTCACATCTAATATCTATTGGATAAGATCTTGTCTATAAGTGGGAATGGAATATAGATCTTTGACTTAGTTAACCAATTTTGAAGAGATGACTTAGCCCATTAGTTTGTACTTTAGACTGGGTCATCACAAATAGTATCAGAACAACTTGGTTCCGTGTTAAATGATGAGCTGGACTAGGGACCTTGGCTAAGGCTGCCGACATGGGTCAGAGAAGGACATGTGCTGAGGCTAGCAACGGGCTAAATATAAGAATTTTGGCGACGAAATTTCCTAAAGTGGGTGGATTGTAAGATCCCTCAACTTACTCCCATATCTAATACCTGCAGGGATAAGATCTTGTTTATAAGTGAGAATAGAATATAGATTTTTAACTTGGGTAACCACTTTTAAAGAAATAATTTAGGCTTATTATGTTGTACTTTGGGCTGGATCGTTACAAATAGTATCTAGTGACATTCCGGTTCAGTTTTTAGAGTGTGAACTAGATTTGGGGCATTACACAAATAGCTTATACCCCATCTATATAACTTTTTCTAGTATTCAACTAAAATAATTATTCACATACGCGTATACCATTTTCATATTTGACCATCAACAACACAATACTCCCTGTGTATGCCCTAAACCCGAACAATTTCATTTATATGCACCTAATTTCTTTCACTATCTTGTTACTTCCACACACAACTCTTACTAATATATGTACAGAACTAAAAAGTTAATTTTATTTCACAATTACTTAGGTCATCATACAATCTCCTGCCCATCAAAATCATTATCACTAAAACAACATTTAAATCCGCATTTCTGTACTCTCATATCTCAATCAACCCATTTAAGTAAAATCATCATATCACAATAGTATCCTCATATCCAATTCTTAATTTCACCAACTCGCTCAAATGATTTTTCATATCACAACTAGGGAAAAAAATATACCTTTTTTGTGCATCCTTTTCTCGACCGCATCCTTCTTTTTTTTCTGGCGACCCTTTTTCTGGCCCGTCCTTTCGAACCTCACTTTCTTTATCTCTATTGGCCTTGCGCCTATCCTTCATCTTCTTCTGTGGACGTGGGCCATCTTCCTCACCTTCTTTTCTCCCCTTCAACTAGCCCAGTGTCCATGCCATACTCATGACGAGGAACAACAAATAGTGTCTGCAAAATCCTCAACAAAGGAGAAAGCTGCATGCACTGACGATTGATGAGGATGTTAAAGCGATGGCCGACGATGATCAAGTTGCCAGCAAATGGCACACCGACGACGAGAGTAGTGGACGGAGATGCGCACAGAACAAAGCGCTAGCAAGAAACAGCCATCGATGAGAAACGGCCGTCGGGGACAAAGTAAAAACCAAATTTTCATTTCTGACGAGAGATGAAGTGAAAAAAAGGAATGCCTTTTTTTACTCTCTTCACCGGCATTGCATTAATAAATCCATATCCCAAAGATATTTGCCTTGGGATCAGAAATTAAAAGAATTATGAGAACTCTAAACCATACCCAAGTAATTTACATTGGCACGGCTGTTTATAAATTGGTACAAGAGCGAGTTGTTTTGAGCACAAGGTTACCAAAATTATATTGTTTCTCTTTAAAAAATTGAGGCTTCACCATTCAAGAAGCCTTCTATAAAAGCTGGGGAGAAAAGTGGCATGACCAAAATAGTGAGATGAAAATTTTATTTTTTTATTAAATTTATTTATAAATATGTAAAAATTATTTAAATCATAAATAACACCAAATTAGGCCCCACAAGAATAAGCCCAATAACACACTCAAGGGGAAGCATTGGAAAAGCCCAACACCTGTTGGGCGTATACTTGAGATCTCCTAGGCGGAGGGGCTGGTCTGGGCCGATGGGCCTGCGAGATCCGGGCTATGTCGGCCCATAGAGCCGCAGAGGCCCAAATACTAGTTTAATTTGCCATGGGAAAAGAAAATATTAGATTGTTTCTTTATGGATAAAATGTGCATGTACAAAGCTGTCTCATCTACTCTTAAATTACTAAAAGGGGGATCAAATGGAGGCATGAGATTAAATAAAGGAGAATTAGCATATTAAAATACACAAAAAATAAAATAAAATAAATTATAATTAGAGTATATTCTTTAAAATTAGAATTTATTTTTAAGATATTATGTATCATCTACGAAGAGGTAAAAACAAGATACCTTATTATTTTAGTTGAGATAAACATGAGAATTTATCTCCAAGATATAATGCAATTATCATTCATCTCATTATTTAATAAGATAAAAAAAGAAATTTTATCTCTAATATGTCTTGCACATCTCACAGTCTCATGCATAGTTTTAATAAGTCACGGAAAAAAGTCATTTTATTGGTGAGTTATCCGTCAATGGATGCATGAAGTCGTGACGAGTAAAGAATGAAAATAAGTGAAAATTTATAATAGCTCTTAAAAACCAAAATTTTTAAAGGATAATCTTTGTGCATTACGAAAATTTTCTCCATTTTTTTCCAGAATAATTTTGACTGGCCCAAAAAGAGTTGTCATGTAAGTATAATCGAGATGGCCAAGTAAATGAGCCGAAGAGGGTCAAGATGGGAGAAAATTTTGGTGGTGCACATGATATTATTATTCATTGTTAAGTATCAAGTCTTCCCTAAACACGGGAATGCACTCAGTAACTGTTCGCGAGACAATTGACATAATGTAAAACCAAAGATTTAGCAGCCAAAAGAAATGAAAAAGCACCACCAAAAAAAATGAGATATTACAATTGAAGGATCTTATTTGGGAGTTTTGGGCGTCCAATGCAGCTTTCAAAGTTCTTAATTCTTTCTACCATCAAACCACATGACAAAAAAAATATCGTGCCAAAGTTCATATTAGCTAATAACCAAAAATAAATTGAAAACATAGAGATGTGTTTTCACAACTATAAATATAAAAGGAAAAAAATAATACCAAATTATGAGTCCTAAAAATAACAGCTGATCCCTCGCTTGAGTCCAGCTAACAATAAATGAAACACTGTCCTAAGTCAAATTTGATCCAACAATGCCACCAATCAAGAGCATCTAAGTAGGTGGGAGAAAGTCGTTCAATCCATCCCTCCCACAAAAACCATCCATGGAAAAGCCTGCACAAATGATCACCACCATGACCAGCGTAGCATGCAACATCACAAAGATGGCCGTTCGCTTCTTGCCCAGTACCCTACGTTCATCTCTCCTAACCTCTTGCATTTCTTCATCATCTTGACGCTCTTTAATTTCCAGCACTCCAATGTTGTCTTCACCTTCTGAATCAGAACCAATTACAGCACCATCCTCCTCGTTGAGGCAAGAATAGGTGCATGAACATTTAGTCACTCCGGCCTCGATGGAGTCGATTACGGTATCGTCGGAGTCGATATCGCCGGTTGGCATTTCCTTGAAGGCGGCCCAAATGAAGAAGTTGGTCTCCAGGTCTCTGAGGATAGCGGCAACTTGGTGCAAGTACTCCGGGTGTTCATGACAAACCTCCATCTCGGCCGAGAGGAGGTTCTTCAAAAACACTATTCTCCGCTCAATCTCTTGTGCGAGTTGTTGGTGGCGATTGGGATTGTCTTGTGATGAACCATCGCTTGTCAACGTGCCGATCTCCGACTCCAATTCTTGGAGCTTTCTCTGCAATATCACACACTCGTTTGCCGCCTTGTCCTCCATGTTGAAGAGAGTAGGAGCAAAACACAGTGGAAGAGTGTTCGGATTGGGAGATGGGCAAAAGCGTTTGTTGATGATCAACAGGCATGGGGGAATGAAGCAGTTGCTAATTGAATGGTCGCCTCAATTGGGCGAATGTTGAGGATGCAGGTTGGCTACGGCCGTGAGGTAGTTACTAGATGAACAATATTTATTAGCAGTTACAGTTTACCAACTTTGATTTAAGTCCTTTGGACTTTCATTTCTTTTGGATCGGCGCAGGATGGCAATCGCCAAACTTAGATTGGATCAACTCAGGGAGAGTATTTTCTATAGCACTTGCTCTAGTAACAGTTTTAAGATCGGTTATAATCTCTACAATTAGTGGGATTGAATAAATTAATCTTAGTAATCAATTATATTTTACTTTTTGAGGAGGTCAGAACAACAAAAAACAACTGCTAGACAGCAAATCCCTGCCGATCAGCACCAAAAGCAAAAAATATAAATGCAAGGAGATGTAGTGTCATATTTATCAGAGAGAAGCTTTTCTTAAAAAATTAACATCCATATGTCTGCACAATTGCAATGGGCAGTCTAACTATGACAAAAATATTTATGATTTAATTATAAGTCAATTTGTAACGGCTCAGTTCAAAGTGTAACATAATGGACTAAGTTATTTCTTTAAAAGTGGTTGACAAAATTAAAGATCTATAATCCATTCACTTATAAAGAGAATCTTAACCAAGTAAGTATTAAATATTGAATTAAATTGAGGGATTTCACAATCTACCCACCTTAAAAAAATTTCTCCTATATACAACTTATTTGGGTCTGTTACCGGTAACTAAGCCAACGTCTTAAGTGTATCCTATCATCTAATACGAAATTGGAATGCTCTGATATAATTGTAATGACCTAGCCTAAAATTTAATATAATAAGCGAAGTCATTTTTTTAAAAGTGGGTAACCAAATTAAAGATCTATAGTTCATTACTACTTATAAACAAAATCTTAGCCTAATAAATATTAGATATTGGACTAAGTTGATGGATTTCACACAATTCGTTCTTCCTAATCCTAAATAAGAACATTCTCATATTATATAGAAGCAATTAAACGTGGTAAATTATATTCTCCTAATCAGACCGATACATTTTTTAGTATATTCAAACAAGTGGAACTAAATTAAGTTGCACCAGCGCATTAATGTTATTTTAAATCAGAGACAATTATTGTCCAAATATGAATCTTTTGCCACGAGATTATGTACTAAGAAAAATAAGTTTTAGTTTGCATAATCAAATATACAATGATCCGAGACAACAAAAATTGATGCCTGATATGGGGAGCACTGTAAATTATGAAAGAATAAGTATAAACATGATAAAACATTGAATCCTAAAAACAAAAGAACACAAGTAACAGCATCTGTGATAGTAAAGGAAAAGATTGAGTGGGAGATAACCTTAATACGTAAAATAGAAGAGATATCCGACATCCCGCATCCGTTACGTATATGCAGTAGCCTCTATAGCCGGAGTTGTCCTCCCTGGTGGTAGAACTTCACGGGATGTCAAAGAAAGAGAAATCTATATGAAGTGGTAGGATTTTCCTCACCAAGGTCGACGATGACCTCTTTCCCCTTAGTTCCTTGCTTGTTCCCCTGCTTGGCTGGTGCCATGGAGGAGACGATTGGCCTGGAATCTGAAGGGAGTTGGAGAAATGGTTGAGATGATGGAGGATGGGACAGTGGTTAAACCCTGCTCCCAGGAAGATCTCCCTAGAAAATAGGAAGAAGAACAAAGAACAAAGATAAGAAGAAAACAAAGATTTAATTCATCAAAAGTCATGTCCTTTACAATCAGTCTCTCCCCTTATATAGCCACACTTCCTAGTTTTCCCCTATTACAATTTATTCTCATTATTCACCTCGAATTCATCCTTACAATTTATTCTCATTATTCACCTCGAATTCATGGATCTCGCAATGCCCCGTAACGCCCTTCGTTCTACTCACTTTATTCATACCATTACCCTCCCTTTACAAGAACCTTGTCCCCAAGGTTGAACATAAAGTAGTCGCCAGTCGAGGAGTAGAAGGGAAGTGCGGGATGGAGTGGACCACCTGTAAAGTCATTAACAACCCATGATTTCGAGTTGATAATGAATGTGATGGCTTCTTCTTATCACCCAACGGACTAAGGGGTATAGGCTGGCCATGCAGCTCTATTGTTTTGCCTTTTCAGTGAACGACATGGTAAGGAATTCAAAATTCCATAGTATGGGTCCCAATGTCTTCAACCATTGGGTGCCAAGAAGAACATCAAATTCCTCCAGCGGAAGGATGAAGAAATCCGATACCGTTGTATACCCAGGAAGATCTAACTCAATGCCCACACACTGTGCTCCACATTTTATTCTCTTGCCAGTAGCAAGCTGAACTTTTATGCCCTTGGTTGTTTGCACCGGCAGCTTCAATTTCTGGATCAAACTGGTATTTAAAAGTTGTGTGAGCTTCCCGAATCAATTAGCACTGTTACTTGGTGTCCTCTCACGTTTCCCAATAACCTCATAGTATTAGCTGTGGAGGCACCAGTTAATGCATTAACTGAGATTGCCTGAGTCTTTGAATCCCTTCCTGCTCACTATCATCTTGTTCTGAAAGATCATCTTCCCCTACGACTTCAATGTTGAATAGCTGCTTGCATTTGTGTCCAGGGGAAAATTTCTCATCACATTTGAAGCATAGTCCTGCTGCTTTCCGTTCTTGCAACTGTTCGACACTGAATTTCCTGCCTGGAGTTATTTTTTAGATTGCAAGTCTGCACCCATGGCTACTTCACCTTTGTTGCTTTCTGAACTGTGTTCCCTTTGAGAGGAAACAGCTGTGGATTGAAAATTTCCTCTCGTCTGTCTTCCATATGTATGCAATCTCTGACTCACATGATGCTCTAAATGTCTTGCGAGTCCTTGTGCATCTAATAAAGTCTCCGGTTTTCTTGCTTTCACCTCCATTCGCAGCTGGGACTTGAGACCACAAGTGTAACTGCTAATCTTCTGTTTTTCGGTCATATGTCCAGCTCTTGACGCCAATCTATTGAATCGAGCAGTGTATTCTTGGACTGAAGAATCCTGAGATAATCGAGTGAGATCGCCGTAAAAATCCTCATAATCCGAGGGTCCAAACTGCAAGTTCATGGCCTCTTTCAGCTGCTGCCAAGAAACCATTTCCTGATGTTGTTGCAGCATATCAAACCAAATCTGGGCGTCGTCCTCCAAGTGGAAGCTTGCTAGTTCGACTTGCAATGCTTCATGGATATTGTGCAACTTGAAAAATTTCTCTGCTCGACTAAACCATGAGATGGGATCCTTTGCCCCATCAAATTTAGGAAAGCTTAGTTTGGATCCCTTCAAGCAGTCCTCAATTTGCACAATTTGATGAAACCCCTCCTGGACATTATGACGAACAGGTTCCACCCTTGATCTGTGCTTTTCTTGCTGAAACTTTCCCCTGAAGACATGGTTGGAAATTCCTCTCCAAGTCTAGCGTGTGGAATCCTTCCTCCCGACATCCTCACCTGCTCGTCCCTTTGGGTGTTTCTTCGACTATCCTGCCATTGATCATCAATATCCAACCCAACAGGAACTCTCATATGAGATGTCCCAATTCCCTCACGATTATCCAGATTCCCCTAACCTCAACTCTCGATTGCATTAACATGTCGAGTTTTGTAGAAATTTCAGCAACAGCAGTAATCAAGTAATCCTGAATCTGTTTAATGTGAGATAATTCAATCGAGTTTGGTGATGGATTCGTACCTCCTCGCCTTGCTCTGATGCCAAATTGGTAGGATTTTCCTCACCAAGGTCGACGATGACCTCTTTCCCCTTAGTTCCTTGCTTGTTCCCCTGCTTGGCTGGTGCCATGGAGGAGACGATTGGCCTGGAATCTGAAGGGAGTTGGAGAAATGGTTGAGATGATGGAGGATGGGACAGTGGTTAAACCCTGCTCCCAGGAAGATCTCCCTAGAAAATAGGAAGAAGAACAAAGAACAAAGATAAGAAGAAAACAAAGATTTAATTCATCAAAAGTCATGTCCTTTACAATCAGTCTCTCCCCTTATATAGCCACACTTCCTAGTTTTCCCCATTACAATTTATTCTCATTATTCACCTCGAATTCATCCTTACAATTTATTCTCATTATTCACCTCGAATTCATGGATCTCGCAATGCCCCGTAACGCCCTTCGTTCTACTCACTTTAT